>SNQJ01S0038348.1:16470-30914 GCA_010110895.2 Picea sitchensis | reverse complement strand
GGGGTTCTGGAATTCACTGTCGGCCGTTGATCTGGGCGTGGCTTGATCAACCGTTGAAAACTGTGCACTTTTTAGTTGCATAACAACAAAAGGTGATATCCCGATAGAACTTAGGACAAAAAATATGCTGTGGGTAACGCTAACTTCCCCTTCTTTATTTTTTTTCAGCAAGGGATCATTTGCTAATGTAAACACATCAAATTAACTCAAATAAAAGGTATTTAATCAATCTTTATTGAAATAAACCATTCTAACCTAACTCCTAGTCTAATCAACTAACATATTAATCCAACTTATAATGTTGGATTAATAATTTCTCTAACCTAATATATTTGGCCAAGATTAGATTGTTTGGCCAAATTTATTCACTAACCTAATATATTTGGCCAAGATTAGTCTGTTTGTCCAAATTTATTCACTAACCTATCTAATTTGGCCAAGATTAGACTGTTTGGCCAAATTTATTCACTAACCTATCAACATAAATTTAGAAGGTTTGATCATGATTGTGCAGTATGAGTCAAACCAAGCTTATTCATGGGGTTTTATATTTTCTCTCTCTCTTTTTTTTTATACCCTCTTTTGATTTTTTATATTGTTATTATTATTTTTATCTTTTCTTTTCTTTTGTAAATCATTTGCAGAATAAAATATTATTTACAATAAAATACAACTAGAGGAAGAAATTCTAATCACCAGGTGATCCTATGNTTTTTATACCCTCTTTTGATTTTTTATATTGTTATTATTATTTTTATCTTTTCTTTTCTTTTGTAAATCATTTGCAGAATAAAATATTATTTACAATAAAATACAACTAGAGGAAGAAATTCTAATCACCAGGTGATCCTATGAAATATAGGGTTCTAACAGTGGCTCCACTTGGGGATGATGCTCTCCTAGTGAGGTTCCAAGAACCAACTACCTATTACCTTGAATATTCTTCTACAGTGCTTTTCTGCGTCCTGATTTGATTTATTTAATTGTAAAACTGGTGATCCTGATCAGTGGATTAGGGCCTTCTCTTAGGGCTTAACCACTTGATAAAAATCACCCACAAATGACATAAAAGTAAAAAATGGTTTATACAATGAGATGAGTGAGAGAGATATTCATTCTTGTGGAACATAATGTTTGAGCATTCTGCCATTGACAAGTCCTCCTGGCAGATCTGCTCCATCCATGTCCTTGATTAAAAATACATTGTTTCCTCTGTAAGTCTGGATTATGAATGGGCCTTTGCATAAATTCTCAAAATTTCCATGCTTTCCATTTTCTTCATTTCTTGAATCCCATTTCAGTACTATATCACCCAATTTGAAGTCATCATCCTTGGTTCTTCTATCATAGATTTTCTTAATATTCTCTTAAATCACCTGAGTCTGGTTATAAACTTCCTCTCTGGATTGTTGCAGCTATATCATTTGATTGATTCTTCTTTGGATGTCGTTTGGTTCTACCTATACTTATTGTAATGGATTCATAACAACAACACCCAAAGAAGTGGGAAAAACAACATCCATTCCATAGACCAACTGATATGGAGACATACCAATTTACCTCTTTGTAGTAATCCTGTTTGCCCAAAGTCCATGTACCAACTTGTTGTGTCATGATTTTTTATTGTCTTGCAACACCTTCTTGATAATATTGACCAAAATCTTATTAGAAGACTCTGCCAATCCATTTCCTTGAGGGTAATAGGCTATAGAGTGTCCTAAGGTGATCTGATACTTGCTGCAAAATTCTATCATCTTTTTTGATTTAAATGTTGTTGCATTATCAGTGATAATCTTCCCGGGCAATCCAAATTGAGAAATAATGTTAGTTACTAAGAATTTTATAATCACAACATCAGTGGCTTTCCTGGAGGGTACAACTTCAATCCACTTGCTGAAGTAGTCAGTAGCTGTGAGGATCCACTTGTACTGGCCTGATGAAGGTGGGTGGATCTCTCCAATAAAATCCAAACCCCATTGCTGAAATGGAGCTTCAACAGAAATTTGCTTCAAAGGTAAAGGGAATTTTTTTCTTTTTCCTTCAAAGATCTAGCATTTGTGACAAGAGGTTGCCTTTTTGTGGACATCTGCAAACAAGGTTGGCTAGTAGAAACCAACAATAGGAATTTTATTAGCAGTAGCCTTCCAATTTAAATGTCCACCACAGTTTCCTTCATGGGACTCCTGCAAAGATTTGTCAACTTTATCTTTTAATAAACAATTCAGTAAAATACCTCCAACATCTTTCCAATAAATATTTCCATTCATAATGAAATATTTCAAATCTTTAAGTTTTAAAAATCTAGCTTTAGTTTTTGTCAAACCAGGAGGAGCTTGTAGATGATGTAAAACATAAATGAGGTTTTCATACCAAGGAGAGTTTGAGAAAATCTCTTGGACATGTGGATTCACATGGTCTCCTTGTTCATCAACTGCAGCTAGAAAATTTATATCTAAAGCATGAAAATTTGATTCAGCCATCAGTTTGGCTAATCCTTGACCCTTGATCAACTTGGTTGGTTTTATTTCTATATCATACTCAAGGATCACAACAATCCATTTAACTCTTCTTCCATATAGGTTGTCTTAAGTCAGAATATCTTTCACCACCACATTAGGAACATAAGCAATGATATGTGAGTGGAGAATGTATACTCTGAAATCCTTAATTTTCTCCATGATGTTGTAGTTCAATGCAACATCCATTAATGATTTATTGAAGAATTCTATAGGTTGTTCATGGCCTTTACTATTCTTCTACAAAAGGACTGCTGTAATGGTATGCTCAGAAGAAAAAGAGAATAAGAGGAAATATTTGGTATAATCAGAACTGATTAGTAGAGGGGCTTGTGTTAATGCCTGTTTCACTTGATCAAAGGACTTATTAGCCTCTATGTTCCATTTTCTTTTTGTATCTTTTTAAAGCATGTTTGTGATGTTTCTAAGAAGTTCTACTAAATTAGGGATAAATCTTCTCAGAAAGTTTATTTTACCTATGAATGACTGCAATTCCTTTATGTTTCTTGGATGGTCTATCTTCTGGATGAATTCAATTATGCTAGGGTCTATTTTGATTCCATATTTAGATATAATGTGTCCTGATTGTTTTCTCTCTTCTAAACCAAACAAATTTTTCTTGGGATTTATTGAGATTCCAAATTTCCTGCACTTTTCAAAAACTTTCCTAAGGTGTAGTAAATGCTCTTGATCAGTTTTTGAATATACAGTTATTTCATTCGGGTATATGACAATAAATCTCCCAAGTTCATCCACAAAAGCAATGCCCATTTCTCTCTTAAACGTGGCCCCAACATTCATTAAACCAAAGGTCATTTTCACATACATGAAAGTGCCCCAAGGTGTAGTGAACGCTATTTTCTCCTAGTCATCAAAGTGGACTAACACTTGGTTATAGCCAGAAAAACCATCTAATAATGAAATTCTACTAGATCCAACTACCTTTTGTAGGATATGATCCATTTTAGGAAGATGATAGTTCTCTTTAAGTGAGACTTTGTTGAGGTTTCTGAAATCAATGCAGAGCGTGATTTATCCACTCTTCTTTCTAATAGGAACTAGATTTCACACCCATTTTGAAAATCTCAGGGGAACTATGATTTTAGCCTCATACATTTTCTTTATTTCTTTTTCTATTAGAGGAATTATCTTTGGATTAATCCTTCTAAGTTTCTGTTTAAATGGATCATGATTTTCTTGTATGGGAATATTATGTTGTATGATGCTAGTGTCATAAGATTTTAAATCTTCATAGCTCCAAGCAAAAACATCTACAAATTCTTTGAACAGTTCAATATATTTCTGTTTTTGCTCAGGAGGTAAATATTTGGATAATTTAATCATTTTTGTTTTTTTATATGTTCCTATATTACATTCCTCAACATCTTTTCCAGTAGGTTCAATTTTTGGTTTTTTGGCTACATCATCGAAATCAAACAGTTCTTCTAATGGGACTAGTCCTCTAGGGAGAATGTTATTCTTTAATTGCAAAAAATCTAAATTTTCTTCTTTTTCATTTGTTTCTTGTAAATCTATTTTATTTACACTTTCATTATCACTATCTACATCAATGTTTTCACACTGAAATTCATTTTTGGATTGCAAGAAGTCATCAATCTATTCATCATTACCAAACACTTGCCAGTACCTGATATTGTTTGGGATAGCATGCCTCCATTTCACTCCACTGTGTATTGGCGATTAGGGTGAAAAGGTGTTTTACAAGTGGCTGTTGAAGTAGTCAGTCCATCAACAAGTATGTTTTGGCCTCTAGGAATTACCTATAAGTCATATTCAATAAAACATTGTAAAAAAACCAAAACAACATTTCTATATGCCCTCAACCTTGGGTGTTTGGCAGAATACTCACCTTTAATCCGTTTAATGATAAGTTTAGAATCACCTCTTACTTAAATTATTTTGGCACCAAGATTTTTCAACAATTTTAGGCCAAGTATTAATGCTTCATACTCAACTATATTGTTGGTGCACTGGAAATTTAATTTATAAGAATGGCTTTATGAATACTTTGCGTTTGGATTATGTACCCACACCCCAAATCCATATCCTTCTCTACTGACAGCTCCATCGAAATATAAACTCCAGAGAGGTTCTACTGGTTCATCAGTTTGTATTGTCACTGTTTTATCTTCCTCAGGGGTTACTTTACTTTCCTCCAGGTTATCCACATCATATTCCAATTGTGCAATTTGACTATCCATGTCACCATCATTATATAAAATAAAGGAGTTCAGATCATAATGAACAAAGTATAAATGGTAATTGTGTGGTTTCTCTTGACTAGTGACCATGTATTTCATTAGAGTCTCTCTGTACAACCTTCTCTGCTGACCAAATAAAGGAATGGTGGCATAGGACATGTCCAATTGTAAGGTACCCTGTAACTTGAAACCCCATGATTGAGATAATAACATGTCATACTTTGGAGGAATATCTTCTACAACAATATTCATTACCATGCTTTTGGCTAGGATTTGTGCCAAGGTAATACACAAGTTTTTGATCAGACCTATGCATTTAACTTTGCTTGAATCAAAGGATTATAAGTCCTTGTAAGTCCTGGTGATATCAAACCCTAATTTATCGATCACAACCTTGGGCATAAGATTGTGAGAATCGCCAGAATCCAGCATGGCATTGTGCAGTGTTTTATCATGAATATTTAGATTGTTGTAAAAATGAGGAACATAACCATTGTTAGATTTTCCCTCCACCTCAGGACCAAACAAAAACTCTCGTTGATCAATCAACTATGTTCACTATATCTGTACCCATTCCTGGCTCTATGTTCAAATCTTTCATCACTTGTGATCTATAAGCATTTTTATTCATTAATTCTAACAGAGGAATAGGTATTTTAATTTTAGCCAATTCACTTTCCAAACTGAATGTGGTAGGAGTTCTTCTTTGACTCTTAAAATCTAATTTATCAGCCACATTTTTCTGTGTAGTAGTATTAGGATGACTTGTGGATGTAACCTCAATTTGAGTTGTTCTTGGTACGAAATCATATATTATTTTTGTAGGGACTTCTGAGTTTTTCTTTTCAGGAACTTTCTTAGGAACAATATTTGAGGTTTTCTTAATTTGAGAAGATTTCTTAGTTGAGTTTTCATTAGACATTTGACTCCTTAAGTTGTATTTCCTATAAAATTCCATTATTGCATTTTCGAAGGCTTACTGTTCTGACTCTTCCTCATCTACTTCAGTCTGTGAAAGAAGAAAAAGTTCTTGTTCTTCCTGAGTGAGAAAAATGGAATCATTGTCATTAACCCCCATAAGATTTATGTTAATGTAATATAATCCCTCAATTATCTCTCCCCCTTCATCAACATAGTTTTCTGAAAGAGGTGGCCTAATCTACTGATCAAGACCTCTCTGTTCTATTTGGTCTCTAGGTTCTCTTTGTCTGATCTGGGGAGGATTTCTTCTGAAATTGGGATTTCGAATTTGAGGGCCAGGCTGATTCTCTCTAGGTGGGTTTCTGTCATTGATTTATATTCTTTCCATTATTATCTCCATGGTTCTGACTAAAGAATCCATTTTGGCATATGAAGTATAAGTGGAATGTTCTTCTTTGATTGTGACCCTCCTTTCAATTCTTTGTTTGGCTCTCCTAGACAACAGGTTTGCCTCAACACTTACAACACACTTCTGCATATCTTCCAGAGTTGCAGGGTTTATTTCTCTCAGTTGGTAGGACATATCAACGTCAAATCCATCGGGGAAATTGATCAAGGCCAAGCCTTGAGGAGGTTTAATATTAGCAGGAATTGCATTATAGATATTATTAAAATGAGTGCAATAGTACAGTTTCCCCTTGGTTTCTTCTGATATTTTCATACTCAGATAAGATTTGGAGTGGGTTTTTCTTTACCTCCCATATATCAGGAAATGATCGGTGAAAAGAAGCAATATCAACAATGCTAGCAACAAGTAATGGTTTGAACCATTTATTTACATCACTAGTTAAACTTTGTGAAAAGAGTCTCATTTGAAGATTTGTCTCATCAACTTCCTGTAAATTGAAAAAGTCATTCATTTTATCCACATGTTGTTGTGCATTAAAGGTTCCAGTGTCATCAAACTGGGAATCCTAGTTTGATAGTCCTGTCGCATGTTATGTAAGGGAGCAACCAACACCAAGGGAGCATATATTGTAGCCATGATTGGTGGAGGAGGTTGGATGACAACCTGCATAATTGCTGAAGAAGTGACAGAAGATGTGGAAGAAGAAGGGTTGGGAGGTATAGAATGAGTTACTTGAGGATTGACAGAAGTTGCAACAATAGAAAGGGAAGAAAACTCAACCGACTGTTGGAAATGGGCTTTATACAAAGCTTGGTCAAGATTTGATGCTAGATCTTGTAGTTTCTCAAACTCTTGAAGGATTTGTTGATCAAAAACTGTTACAGGAGAGAGTCTTTCATGGGTTCTAGGTTGAAGGATGGTTTGATCTAGGATAGTTTCATCCACAAAGCTTTCAAACTTGGTTCTGAAAAGGGTATGCTCAAAAGCTAGGTCAAAATCAATGTCTTGAATTGAGACAAGTTTCTTTGGAAGAGAAGTGGCCCTAGGAAGAGGACTTCTACTCCCTTGACTTTCTGTTGTGTTTCTTTTTTGATTAATTTTTCTATATTATCTACTATTGTTACAGTTTCTCGATCAGGGTGAGATATGGTATGAATTATTTTTGGAGCCAGAACTTTAAACTTTTAGAAACCTAATTATTTACAAATTTTAACAACCTCTGAACATTTATCTCTTGAAAGTTAGATCTTTGATTGTTCAGAAATAAAGTTCTCTTTTTTAGGGAAGAAAATTTATAGAGTTGGAAAATTTGTTTGATTCCTAGTATGGTCGCCACTATGTTAGCACTATGTAATTCCCAGTATGGTCGCCACTATGTTAGCACTATGTAATTCCCAGAGGTTGTCAAGGGTAGAATAAATTGATAGAGGTAACTTACCAAAACTACTTTTGAAACTGGGATCTAGCCCTGCCCATTTCAGAGAGGGATCTCTCTGTATGATTTATATTTGTTTAGGTTTAATATATTAGGCTAGTTAAGATATTATGAGTTTGTTTGTTTGTTTATACAGGTTGGTTGAAGAAGTGCATTCAAATTCCATTGGGATATGGGGTATGTAATAAAGATCAGAATTAGATACAACTTTTTATGAGGTTCCTTCACAGGGCAAGACAATAAAATTGTTGGATCTATTGAGATTAAATGAGATGGATACGATAGAAAATGTGAGAAAGTCAACCACGGAAAGAAGCAATTAAGAATTTCCTTACTTAATAACAGATGAATAACATATAGTTCATTGAAAAACCAGAAACAAAGTATGCAAGATAAATTTTATTCTATTGACTTCCTTGCAATGATTAGAATATGAAAACATAAGTGATTACAAAGAATAGAAAAACATTTGACAGAGAAAGAGAAACATCACCAACAATTCGACACAAGAATCCTGTAAATTGGCATGTTTTATTACTGGTTGATCCTTTTGAAAAGATTACACAAATTTCTCCTTGGGTGCAAAAAATCAACCCTCAATACTTCGAAGGAATAACTATTTATACAATATTTACATTTGATCCTGCCATTAATGACTAGGATATTGTGAAGAAAAAATCTAACTAACTAGATTAGAAATTACAAAATATTAGGAATGTTGCTAATCTATTCAAATCCTTGGTGTTGATTTTGGGGGAAGTAGTTGATGGTTCATCACTTTGATTTGAATGTCTTCTCCATGCTGACTCGGTACTCCACATCACCTTTACTCGAGTAAATAACACAAGTCTTCCCATCTCTTTTGACTAGGGATGGAAACCTTGAGTAACTTTTTGTATATTTTTTCCATCTTAGCGTACTTGGAAAAAGTAGGCTTTGTGATGAAAATGTGTTTTATCTCATGTTGGATGCTTAGGTCCAACTGTAATGTTTCTCGAAAAGCCTTGCCAGTAATTATTCATTAAATTCCTGCAAATTTGGAACCATCGTTGGCCACTGTATTGATCTTCTGCTTGTAATCTGATAGAGTAATAATCTTGTCAATTATCACCACTAGTCCAGGAAGGCCCTTATTGTGAAGTACTTCAACCTTGCTAAAAAATATCTGCACTCCAATGTCCATCATCTAAGATTTATCCTCTAGCTGCAACATCAATCCTTTCTTGGTCAAGACTTTCTTGACCTCAAGGGTGGTCTCTGTCCTATATTCAATTTCCAATGCTTCTAACTCCTGCTTGGTCTTGGAGTTTAGGAACTTGATGAGCTCAATGGCCTTTGTAGGTCTCTCCCCTAACTCTTCCCTTATCTTTTCAATTGATTCTCTGGCCTTCTGTACCAGATCATGTTGTTCAATTTGTTTTTGTATGTATGGCCACATTTCTGCCATCGACTTGTTTATATCCATCCAAATGTTTTCCTTGGCCTCAGATAATGTCTTAGCCATGAAATTATCCTTCTATAGCTTCTGTAATTTTTGACTAAGTCTTTGTGATTTATTCATTTATGTGTTTTAGTTAGACTGGAACATGGACTTCAAGTCCTGGAGGATTTTTACCTCTTCTTACAACTTTTTGATTTCTTCCCCTTGAAGGGACATGCCCTCAATTGACTTCACCAACTTCTTAGAAGCACCTGGAACTTTCATTGGGATAACTGATGGAATATCTATTGTTGTGGCTGCTGATGTTGTACTCGCTCCTGTGAGAGGAACTACATCTAATGGGATAACAACCACCCGAGCACTCTGTTCTTTATCTTTAACCAATTTTTCTAATGCAACCTCCATCTCTTTAATCTGTGCATTCTGCTCCATTATCAACTTCAACATCTCCTCTTTGTGGCCTTCACTTTTAACGATTTATTTTTCTAGTGAATCCTCAGTGGATGGAAGTTTCAATTGTTTTCTCAAGTAGGTTATGCCAACATTTTTCTTCTTCAGTAACTCTTCAACTACCTTGACATTAGAAGGGTCATAACCAATCTTCAGTACAAGATCCTCTAGGGATTTGATTTTATGATATTTGGCCAAGGATGATATATTTTCCAACTTCAATTGATCTTGGAAGTTATTCAATGAGACCTACAACTTCGAGGCAATCAATGAAGTGTTCGTTAGAGTGGATAAAATAATTTCCCCTATTTGTCTGTGCATATTCATTTGGTCCAGTGGATGGACCTCCTTCACATCAAACTCCAAGGATGTTTTCTTGTAGTCAAAAGTTGTCTTGGGGCGAGGTACTTGTGCATGTAGGTATGCCATTTGCATCCTTCACTTCTCTATTTCAAATGAATTCATTAATCTATGTTGGGCTGTAGATGTCTGCTTCCAAAAATGGGCATATTTGCTTCTATTCAAAAGTTCATTCTTATGTTTGATCAATTTATATTTGTCAAAAATGCTTGATCTTGTTGGCTCATGAGAGGACTCAGCTGACAATGTAGTGTCTTCTTACTTTTTGTATGAGGATTTGGAAACTATGTGTTGACTGCCTAAGAATGTTGAGGAATGTGGTCCCTCCATGACTATGGTGGACTATGTTTCTCCTTCTTTGAGCATCTCTGGTGTGTGGCTAGTTTTAGCTCTCTTCCTATAAACTTGAAAGTCTTAAGCTCACACTTTAGTGATTGAAGGAGAAACCTCTTTCCTGGCTCTTTTTTTTTGTACATGAGGAGTGTTGGTGTGAGAGGTAGTGACACGGGGAGGTTTGTCTTCAGTTTCAAGCAATGTATTATCTTTCCAGTCTGTCTGATTCATAAAATTTTCTACTTCGGGATTTTACACATGAGCATAAGGAGAGTTCTTCTGCTTGAGCCTTATTTCTGATATAATACCAAAGGGGTCATAGTTCCATGTGAATCTTAGACTGAAATTCATCTGTTTCAATAGGTTGTTAGCCTCTTCTCCTGCAAATCGGTTGTTGCATATGAAGGGACCGATTTGGATCTTGATCTTGAGTTGCTGTTTCATCTTAAATGGTACAAAATGAATGTCATCAGAGCTTATCATCTGTCTTATATATTCCAATGAAAAGACCCTGACAGGGAGGTATTTTGGCAATTTACATGGTGGAAATTCACACCCATATACTCTGATCTCAGTATGGTTCTGGTAAAGATACTAGTCCCCTATTTTGGCCAAGACAGATAGATGAAGAATTCTTTAGACATCCTCATTTATTTTTGGTTCCATTCTTCTACTGAGCATAGACACCACTAGATGATAAAACTGATCAATGAATTCTTTGAAGCTGAACTCAGTGGAATTCTTCCTTACTAGCGAGGTCCATGAAGTCACTGATTGAAGATTTCCTTCCTGATCTAGTTTCTGTAGAGGACATGAGAATATGTCTACCTAAAATAAAAGGAACAGGTACACCAACATTTAACAGTACCTGAACATTCCTTCTGTTGAGAATTTGAAGAGTTGTTCATGTATATTTTCATCCAGAAACTGACTGAAGTTGAACTGTGTTGTAGCTTTCTCTTCTGGGGAGAAAATGGACATAAAAACCAGAATAGGTTTGTCTACCCATTCATCAGAAAAATATCCGTACAAGAAACAAAGGGTGGAAATGATTTGGTTGGCCCTGATTGAGAAAATCGAAGAAGGATAGGGAGGGTTTTTCTTAGGCAACTGCACATCTTCTGGTAGGAAGATTTCAAATATTTGAGCTCTTTGGGGGAAAGAGAGCTTATGATAGAGGTCATTCAAGATTTTGATGGAGAAAGGACTGGAAAAATCAATTCGGGGGATATGTAACATATGGTTTATTGACCCAGTGGTAATGGTGAACATAGTTTCACCCGACGAAGACACGATGGCCCTTTGGCTGGGAAGGTAATGGGATTGACACTTAAGGGAAAAATATGGGAAGTGATAGGTCTAGGGAAACATGTACAATGGAAAATTGGACTCCCAGAGTCCGATCTCATCACTTTGGTCTAAGAAAATGTCTTTTAGCCAGAAGTGTGATTCGAAGAAATCGAATTCACACTTCATCTCTGAAACTCTGTAATTTTTTTCAGTCAGGGGAACACGATCTAGGTAGATGGGAGGAGGAAGAAATGAGTTTTTGACAATTTCAGTGGATTTGGTTTTGGGTGCCATGGCTAACAGGGATCTGAAGGTGAAAATAATAATGACTGTAGTTACCCATTTTAATGGAATTTGTCAACGATGTGCCTAGTGGCAGTTAGCTTGAAAACTTGAAACGACGCTATATCAATTGTGTCTGGATCGGTGAGAAATATGTCAATGGTGACAAAACAGAGTTAAATGGTGCAAGGGGGTGTCCGTTATGGCGCGAGTGGTGACTGGATGAGTAACAGTCATGGGGGATGGCATTGCTTGGCCAATGGGTAGATGAGTGTGACGTGTGACGAGGTAGTGGGGTACGGTGGCAGAGTGAGGTAGGCGGTATCATATGAGCGTTTAGGTGTGTTCTCGGAGGGTGGGGGTAGGTGGTAAGAGGAAATGAGTGGGGGAGCTCCGATAAGATATGGGACAAACATGTAGCACGAGACCTGCACTGGGAAACCACTTATCCTGGAACCCCCCCATTGTTAAAGGTAGAAAGGTTGAGGGGGTCTAGAATTCACTATCAATCGTTGATCTGGGTGTGACTTGATCAACCGTTGAAAACTGTGTGCCTTTTAGTCACATAACGACAAAAGGTCATATCTTGATAGAACTTAAGATAAAAAACATGTTGTGGGTAGCGCTAGCTTCCCCTTCTTTATTGTTTTTCACCAAGGGGTCATTTGCTAATGTAAACACATCAAATTAACTCAAATACAAGGTATTTAATCAATCTTTTTTCGAAACTTTATTGAAATAAACCATGCTAACCTAACTCCTAGTCTAATCAACTAACCCATTAATCCATATTAGACTGTTGGATTAATAATTACTCTAACCTAATATATTTGGCCAAGATTATAATGTTTGGCTAAATTTATTCACTAATCTATCTAATTTGGCCAAGATTAGACTATTTGGCCAAATTTATTCACTAACCTATCAACATAAATTTAAAAGGTTTGATCATGATTGTGCAGTATGAGTCAAACCAAGCTTGTTCATGGGGTTATATATATATACCCTCTTTTGATTTTTTATATTTTTATTCTTTCTTTTCTTTTTCTTTTTCTTTTTCTTTTATTTTCTTTTGTAAATCATTTGCAGAATAAAATATTATTTACAGTATAATACAACTAAAGGAAGATATTCTAATCACTGGGTGATCCTATGAAATATAGAGTTCTAACATAAATGACACCAAGATTAATTAATAAACAGAGCATCAAATGAAGATGAATTATGTAAAAGTAACCATTCACACATAACAAACATCATTAGTGTGAAAGGAGCATCAAACATGGATGAATTCCTACCACTTACTCTTAGAAATGCTAGAAGAAAAACATAATCATGGAAATGATATACAAGAAACACATAGTGAACGTAAACACCATGATGAATCTCAAATTTCATAAAGAGGAAACTTCTGCATTAACTTCAAAGGAATAAACAAGTATTGATCAACAATACCATAGTCCTCTTTTCCCAAAAAGAGTCCCCCCCCCCTCTCTATTTGTAGTCATCTCACTCATTATATAGAAAATTATATCAATAATATATCTAGGAGGTCGCAACCTACTCCATGCATTGGATTCTATGCCTTAGAGATATGTGGCAAACATAAAATCCAACTAATTCCTTGATTCTTGGAAACTATCTTTTAGAATAAATGCAACTATAGCCAGCTCATTGCATGGAGATTTAATGGAGTTGAATCTTAGGTACATGTTAAGAACCAAATATCAATATAGCATATAAAAACCTCAGAACAAGTATTCAATGCCTTGAAAAAGAGAGAAGTTCAGATAATAAGCCTCTTCGAGGGGGAAACCTCTTTATACACCACATAAATGTCCAAATACAAGATGATTCCAAATAAAAATGTCTCCTTGGTATATATAGGAGACTAGGAGGTACAATTACAACTAATGGACCCAAGCCGACATAAATAAATAAAATTACTAGTGTAATCTGCCCCAACTAAGGGGTAATGTGCCACTATTTAAGGCTTAACATGCCCCTCCCCTTGAGACAAGTGTTGTCCACAACGTTTGAGTAACTATGGATGCTTCTATATAAAATATTCATCTTCCCAAGTGGAATCTTCAGCCGATAGTTTCCTCCATTTAATGAGATACTCTAAAATGGATCTATTCCTCAGCTGGTGAATTCTTGTGTCAATGATGGCTTTAGGCTCCAATACGATTTTTCCTTCCTCGTCAAGTTCTGGAAATATAGTTTGAATTGGGATCTTGTCACTTACACTAGCAAATTTGGGTCATTTTGTGATGACTATTTCGACGCTATTGCGACGTTATGTTGTGGATATTGCGACGAATCTTGACTCTCCCAAACGTCACTTCACGTGACATGGCATGTGCGATGAACCTATATTATCATCAAAAGTGCGACGATAATAGGGAATTTGTCATGATTGCGACAAAAAAGAAATACCATCTCCAGAACGACTATGTAAATATATCATCGAAAGCACGACAAACTAGGGAAATAGTCGCAAGATCGACCATAAAGAGAGATCGTTGCACCCTTGACAATATTGGAAAAGTAATGGAAAATTTTTTGTGACAAAGGGGTCATCGCAATTGCGACAGACACAAGGTATATTGAGACGAAGTTGCTATACAATTTTCGTAATTTTTATGGCAAGTTCGTCACTAATGCAAAAGTTTGTGATGAAGCAGTCGTCACAATTTCGACGACATGTACAAACCTTGCGATGAACTTGCTATAAAAATTACGAAAATTGTATAGAAACTTTGTTGGACAACTAAGAGGGGGG
>SNQJ01S0038348.1:0-12110 GCA_010110895.2 Picea sitchensis | reverse complement strand
GGCAGTGTGGTAAATAATTTGTTTGTTGGGTCCACCAAATTTGTATTTCAATATGTAGGACACTTTCATGAACTAATTATCAATATTTCAATATGTAGGACTTCTTTTACTTTCATGTAGGACCTCTCATAGACACAGTGCTCCCTTGCACATCAATGCAGTTTTTTTAAAGGGACATCTATAAGAGGTAGTTCCTTAGGTACCCATTGTTTCACCAGATGCTTATACCCGAGTGGAACCTCTATGTATCCTATGCTCTCATCATCATAAGAGAATGATCCTCCTTCTGCAAGAAATAATTTCATGTGTCTACAAAATTTTATTCTGACCTTTTCACCTCTGGTCCTTGTTTGCGTATCATATCTACTAGATCCAGTCGTATTTCCGTCCTCTATTTGTCCTAAGCTTTCCTCACTCGATGAAGAAATATATGACAGGTACTTGTTTGGTTGTACCTTCAGTTATATGTGCACGTGTTGTTAGTTAGTAGTCCATCATCATATTCAAAGTTATAAATAAAAATTGTATATCTTTAGTTTTGGATGCACAATTAGATTAGGGTGCAATTACCAATATTAGTGGTCAACCACCTAATTTAATGTGATATCCCTCTTGATTTTGGACATATTAAGGACATATTAAGGACATATTAATGTGATAACACTAAGGACATGATAAATTTATCATATAGATCTAATAAAAAAATAGTATTAAGGTTGTTGTTTGTTGGATTTGTGCAAATTAGAATTATTATAAAAAATGTCCATTGAATATGAGGGTCAATGCTATGGAGTAAGAAATCCAACCATCAGTTGGTGTGTTGCAAATATTGGGTGCTTTAGTTGGAAATATGTCTAAGGCAAGCGAAGAGTAGAACTATACAAATATTAGTTTTGCTCAATACAAGAGTAGAACTATACAAATATTAGTTTTGTTCAAGCCAAGAGTAGAACTATACAAATATTAGTTTTGTTCAATCTAAATTGAAGAAGTTAGTTATGGCGATGGTCAATAATAGTGCAACCCACATTTTTGTGTAGGAAGTAGTGGTTGTTAAAATCAATGTGCAGTCTTTTTTCAAGGTAGTAAGATATAGTAGTTAGTTGATAGAGACATGTAGTTAGTTAGTTTTTATGCTATCAAGAGAAATTGGCCAAGAGTCCCTGAAATGGTTTGGGATGCGACTTGCAACTGGGCATAAAACTAATATCGAGACTCGGATTGAGGAACCGTCCACTCTGATGGATTACTAGGATAGGATTTCAGCTAGAGCACCCCTCACTCCTAGGTGCCATGCCTCGGAAGTTGCTTTACTCATTGATTTCGACAACTAGTGTTTTGCTCAGTTTGAAGCAATGCAACATTTGGATTAAGGGTTCCAATTTACCAAACCATTCCTCAAGAGTGGATGGATAATTTAGTCACCTAGTCCATGCCTAAACAAGCTTGCAACATCTCACAGAACTCAAAAATGTTGTTCCGTTAGTCTTTTATGCCCTGAGCGGGAATTGACCAAGAGTCCCTGAAATGGTTCGAGATGCGACTTGCAACTGGGCATAAAATGAAAAAAAAGACTCAGATTGAGGAACCGTAGTCTCTATTGGATTCCTCACATAGGATTTTAGCTAGAGCACCCCTTACTCTTGGTTCCAACCCCTCAAAAGTTGTTTTTTCATTGATTTCGATAACTAGTGGTTTGCTCAGTAAGAAGCAATGCAACATTTGGATTTAGGGATCCAAATTACGAAACCATGCCTTGGGAGTAGATGGAAAATGTGGTCACTTAGTCCATGCATAAAAAATCATGCAAAATTTGATGGAGCTCAAAAATGCTACTCTGTTAGGCTTTTATGCCCCAAGGATGAATTGCCAATAGTCCCCGAAATGGTTTGGGATGCGACTTGAAATTGGGAATAAAATGAAAACCGAGACTCAGATTGAGGAACTGTCGACTCCAATGGATTCCTGGGATAGTATTTCAAGTAGAGAACCCCTCACTCTCGAGTGCCATGCCTCGAAAGTTGCTTTACTCATTGATTTTGAGAACTAGTGTTTTTCTTAGTTTGAAGCAAACAAACATTTGGATTAAGGGGTCCAATTTATGAAACCATGCCTTGGGAGTGGATGGAAAATATAGTTACCTATTCCATGCCTAAAAAATCTTGCAGCATCTCATGGAACTCAAAAATGCTGCTCCATTAGGTTTTATGCCCTCAGGAGAAATTGGCCAAGAGTCCCCAAAATGGTTTGGGATGCAACTTGCAACTGGGCATATAACGAATATCGAGACACAGATTGAGGAACCGTCGACTCCGATGGATTCCTGGGATAGCATTTCATCTAGATCACCCCTCACTCATGGGTTCCATGCCTCAAAAGTTGCTTTAATCATCGATTTCGAGAACTAGTATTTTTCTTAGTTTGAAGCAATTCAACATCTGGATTCAGGGTCCAATTTACAAAACCATGCCTTGGGAGAGGATGGATAATTTGGTCACCTATTCTATGCCTAAACAAGCTTGCATCATCTCATGGAAATAAAAAATGTTGCTCCATTAGTTTTTTATGCCATGAGTGAGAATTGGTTAAGAGTCCCCGAAATGGTTTTGGATGCGACTTGCAACTGGGCATAAAATGAAAATCGAGTCTCGGATTGAGGAACCGTCATCTCTGTTGGATTCCTGGCATAGGATTTTAGCTATAGTACCCCTCACACCCGGTTCCAACCCCTCGAAAGTTGTTTTTTTCATCGATTTCGATAACTAGTGCTTTGCTCAGTAAGAAGCAATGCAACATTTAAATTTAGGGGTCCAATTTAAGAAACCATGCCTTGAGAGAGGATGGACAATGTGGTCACCTAGTCCATACCTAAACAAGCATGAAAAATATCATGGATCTCAAAAATGATGCTCCGTTAGGCTTTTATGCCCCAAGGAGGAATTTCCAAGAGTCCCCGAAATGGTTTGGGATGCGATTTGCAACTGGACATAAAATGAAAACCGAGACTCGGATTGAAGAGCCATCGACTCTGATGGATTCCTAGGATAGAATTTCAGCTAGAGCATGCCTCACTCTCGGGTTCCATGCCTCATAAGTTGCTTTACTCATTGATTTCGAGAACTAGTGTTTTTCTCAGATTGAAGCAAAAAAACATTGTTGGATTAAGGGGTCCAATTTACGAAACCATGCCTCGAGAGTGGATGGAAAATATAGTCACCTAGTACAAGCCTAAACAATATTGAAACATCTCACATAACTCAAAAATGCTGCTCCGTTAGGTTTTTATGCCCTCAGGAGCAATTAGCCAAGAGTCCCCGAAATGGTTTGGGATGCGACTTACAATTGGGCATATAACGAATATCAAGACTCGGATTGAGGAACCGTCGACTCCGATGGATTCCTAGGACAAGATTTCATCTAGATAACCCCTCACTCATGGGTGCCATGCCTTAGAAGTTGCTTTAATCATTGATTTCAAGAACTAGTGTTTTGCTCAGTTTGAAGCAATGAAACATTTGGATTAAGGGTCCAATTTACAAAACCATCCCTCGGGAGAGGATGGATAATTTTTTCACCTAGTCCATGCCTAAACAAGCTTGCATCATCTCACAGAACTCAAAAATATTGCTCCATTAGTATTTTATTCCCTGAGCGGGAATTAGCTAAGAGTCCCAGAAATGGTTTGGGATGCGACTTGCAACTGGGAATAAAATGAAAACCAAGTCTTGGATTGAGGAACCATCATATTTGTTGGATTCATGGCATAGGATTTTATCTAGAGTACCCCTCACTCATGGTTCCAACCCCTCGTAAGTTCTTTTTTTCATCGATTTCGATAATTAGTGCTTTGCTCAGTAAGAAGCAATGCAACATTTGGATTTAGGGGTCCAATTTATGAAACCATGCCTCAAGAGATGATGAACAATGTGGTCACCTAGTCCATGCCTAAACGAACATGCAAAATCTCATGGAGCTAAAAAATGATGCTTCGTTAGGCTTTTATGCCTCGAGGAGGAATTGCCAAGAGTCCCCGAAATGGTTTGGAATGCAACTTGCAACTTGACATAAAATGAAAACTGAGACTCAGATTGAGGAACCGTCAACTCTGATGGAGTCCTGGGATAAGATTTCAGCTAGAGTACCCCTCAGTCCTGGGTTCCATGCCTCAGAAGTTGATTTACTCATTGATTTCGAGAACTAGTGTTTTTCTCAGATTGAAGCAAAAAAACATTGTTGGAATAAGGGGTGCAATTTACAAAACCCTGCCTCGGGAGTGGATGGAAAATATAGTCACCTATTCCATGCCTAAAGAATATTGCAACATCTAATAGAACTCAAAAATGCTGCTTCGTTAGGTTTTTATGCCCTCAGGAGCAATTGGTTAAGAGTCCCTGAAATGGTTTGGGATGCGACTTGCAACTGGGCATATAATGAATATCGAGACTTAGATTGAGGAAACATCATCTCCGATGGATTCTTGGGATAGGATTTCATCTAGAGTACCCATCACTCATGGGTGCCATGCCTTAGAAGTTGCTTTAATCATTGATTTCGTGAACTAGTGTTTTCATCAGTTTGAAGCAATGCAACATTTGGACTAAGGGTCCAATTTATGAAACCATGCCTCAGGAGAGGATGGATAATTTGGTCACCTATTCCATGACTAAAAAATCTTGCAACATCTCACAGAACTCAAAAATGTTTCTCCGTTATTCTTTTATGCCCTGAGCGGGAATTGGCCTAGAGTCCCCAAAATGGTTTGGGATGCGACTTGAAATTGGGCATAAAATGAAAAAATGAGTCTCAGATTGAAGAATCGTCATCTTTGTTGGATTCCTAGCATAGGATTTTAGCTAGAGTGCCCCTCACTCCCGGTTCCAACCCCTCAAAAGTTGTTTTTTTCATCGATTTTGATAACTAGCACTTTGCTCAGTAAGAAGCAATGCAACATTTGGCTTTAGGGGTCCAATTTACGAAACCATGCCTCGGGAGCGGATGGACAATGTGGTCACCTAGTCCATGCCTAAAAAAGCATGCAAAATCTCATGGAGCTCAAAAATGATGCTCCGTTAGGATTTTATGCCTCGAGGAGGAATTGCCAAGAGTCCCTCAAATGGTTTGGGATGCGACTTGTAATTGGGCATAAAATGAAAATCGAGACTTGGATTGAGGAACCATCGAATTCGATGGATTCCTTGGATAGGATTTTAGCTAGATCACCCCTCACTCCCGGGTGCCATGCCTCGAAAGTTTCTTTACTCATTGATTTCAAGAACTAGTGTTTTGCTCATATTGAAGCAAAAAAACATTGTTGGATTAAGGGGTCCAATTTACGAAACCGTGCCTCGGTAGTGGATGGAAAATATAGTCACCTAGTCCACGCCTAAAAAATATTTCAACATCTCATGGAACTCAAAAATGATGCTCCGTTAGGTTTTTATGCCCTCATGAGCAATTAGCCAAGAGTCCCTGAAATGGTTTGGGATGCGACTTGCAACTGGGCATAAAACTATTATCGAGACTCGGATTGAGGAACCGTTGACTCCGATGGATTCCTAGGATAGGATTTCATCTAGAGAACCCTTCGCTCATGAGTTCCATGCCTCAGAAGTTGCTTTAATCACTGATTTCGAGAACTAGTGTTTTTCTTAGTTTGAAGTAATGAAACATTTGGATTAAGGGTCTAATTTATGAAAACATGCCTCAGGAGAGGATGGATAATTTGGTCACCTAGTCCATTCCTAAACAAGCTTGCATCATCTCAGATAACTAAAAAATGTTGTTTCGTTAGTCTTTTATGCCCTGAGCGGGAATTGGCCAAGAGTCCCCGAAATGGTTTGGGATGCGACTTGCAACTGGGAATAAAACAAAAACCGAGTCTCAGATTGAGGAACCATCATCTTTGTTGGATTCCTAGCATAGGATTTAATCTAGAGTACCCCTCACTCCCAGTTCCAACCCCTCAGAAGTTGTTTTTTTCATCAATTTCGAAAACTAGTGCTTTGCTCAGTAAGAAGCAATGCAAAAGTTGGATTTAGGGGTCGAATTTACAAAACCATGCCTCGGGAGTGGATGGACAATGTGGTCACCTAGTTGATGCCTAAAAAAGCATGCAAAATCTCATGGAGCTCAAAAATGCTGCTCCGTTAGGATTTTATGCCCTGAGGAGGAATTGCCAAGAGTCCCCGAAATGGTTTGGGATGCGACTTGGAATTGGGCATAAAATTAAAACCGAGTCTCATATTGAGGAACCATCGACTCCGATGGAATCCTGGGATAGGATTTCAGCTAGAGCACCCCTCACTCCCAGCTTCCATGCCTAGTAGTTGTTTTACTCATTGATTTTGAGAACTAGTGTTTTGCTCAGATTGAAGCAAAAAAACATTGTTGGATTAAGGGGTCCAATCTACGAAACCATGCCTCGGGAGAGGATGGAAAATATAGTCACCTAGTCCATGCTTAAAAAATATTTAAACATCTCACGGAACTAAAAAAATGCTTCTCCGTTAGGTTTTTATGCCCTCGGGAGAAATTGGCGAAGAGTCCCCGAAATGGTTTGGGATGCGACTTGCAACTGGGAATATAACGAATATCGAGTCTCGGATTGAGGAACCATAGACTCCGATGCATTCCTGGGATAGTATTTCATCTAGAGCACCCCTCACTCATGGGTGCCATGCCTCAGAAGTTGTTTTAATCATTGATTTTGAGAACTAGTGTTTTGCTCAGTTTGAAGCAATGCAACATTTGGCTTAGGGGTCCAATTTATGAAACCATGCCTTGGGAGTGGATGGATAATTTGGTCACCTAGTCCATGCTTAAACAAGCTTGCAACATCTCATGGAGCTCAAAAATGTTGCTCCGTTAGTCTTTTATGCCCTGAGCGGGAATTGGCCAAGAGTCCCGAAATGGTTTGGGATGCGACTTGCAACTGGGCATAAAAAGAAAACCAAGTCTCGGATTGAGGAACCGTCATCTCTGTTGGATTCCTAGCATAGGATTTTAGCTAGATCACCCCTCACTCCCGGTTCCAACCCCTTGAAAGTTGTTGTTTTCATCGATTTTGATAACTAGTGCTTTTCTCAGTAAGAAGCAATGCAACATTTGGATTTAGGGGTACAATTTACGAAACCATGCCTCGAGAGCGGATGGAAAATGTGGTCACCTAGTCCATGCCTAAACAAGCATGAAGAATCTCATGGAGCTCAAAAATGTTTCTCCGTTAGGCTTTTATACCCCGAGGAGGAATTTCCAAGAGTCCTCGAAATGGTTTGGGATGCGACCTGCAACTGGGCATAAAACGAAAACTGAGACTCGGATTGAGGAACCATCGACTCCGATGGATTATTGAGATAGGATTTAAACTATAGCACCCCTCACTCCTGGGTGTCAATCCCTTAGAAGTAGTGGACAATTCTGATGTGAACAATTTTGCATGGAGGCATTTCTCCCAGACCTCTTTATGAAAGATTGTGAATCTATGGTGCATGTACAAATATGTGAGATGTGGGTTTATGCTAATATTTTGAATTTTTCAATAACATTCTCCATTGACCTTGTGTAAACCATTCCATTTGGTGTTTGTTTCACTAAGTGTAAAGAACAATGTTGGAGAATTATAAGATGTAAGTTAGGTATGAGTTATTTGTTACCTCTTTATTACCTTTTATTTTAATTGTATCCATATTTTGTATTGATAAAATGAGGAATTAACCTGAAACTAATTCCATTAGACACAAAATCAATCCTAAGTCTAACTAAGGAGAAAAAACAACACACACTAATTAATCTAGGAGTCAAGCATGCAAACAAACCTTCTCACAAAGAAGCGCTAGTTGGTGATGGAATCCAACATCACATAATCAATGCACAAAGGGGATGAGTTTTGGCTGGTGGGAAAGTTACATTGACAACCTGCTTAACAAACTAACACCTTGGTGCAAGTTACCTCACCAAGCAATGGGAAACCCTTCAAGGAGTCTGAGTGAGTCTAGCCAACGTTGATCCCAGGTACAACACCACCTTCCCTATGCTGTCACCTTGTGTAGGAAGTATACAATATTATGTCCTCTATGGTACCACCTACTATACCAAAGCAGAGGGGGGACAGTCGATAGTTGACACCAAGACCAACAAAGCAGGGTTGATTACTCCGAGGGCCCCAATGCGACCTCGTGATTGACCCTTGTGTTAGAAGGGCTTCCCAAAGTCAGTGATATAGAAACTGGATTTCACTCCCTAACTCAAGGATTTATGTTCGTTTAGCATCTTTGGAAAGTTATTCTCACAATCCTATTCCAAATCTCTACACCTAAGTTAAGATAGGTTTGAAGAGCCCTATAAAAGTTGCTAGATAAATTTTAATTAGCGCTTGATTTTAGGCTGTTGTTACTCAAAGGAGTGGTCATGAAACTGATGGAGTTTTGACTCGACTCTTTAAGCCACGCAAGAGGAAAATGAAATGCAATAAATTCAACTTTGATGAAAACTAGATATGGGAAGGAGCAAGAGGTTTTAAGCAAATAAATAATTTCTTGATATATTACTATGTGTGCTGTACTGCAAAATGACCCAAATTTTAAAAATACATGCAAATGTCATAGTTCACATAGTACACCTATAAAACATTGAATCAAATGTCATCATTTCTAACATAGTAAACTTTTATGATTATAGATACCACCATACACATCTTGAATACTCATAAGGATTATGGGGGATTCACCTTGTTGATACAACATCCATGCAACATACATCCCACATTTTCACGCAACTCCATCCATTCCTACATTATGCATCATCCAACTTCCATTGCTTGAAGAGGTGGAAGAACTACAAGGGGATGAAGCTTATAGACCAAAATAATCCCAATGGGGATGTGTGGTTCAATCCTAAATGGACCAATAATAAAGAAGTTTCTCTTTAATGTTTTATTTATTTATTATTATTTATGTTCAATTTTAGTGCTCTAATCTACAGTTTTACAGGGTTTAAGGCCTTCAACAAAACCTCCTTTGCAAGTTTGGCCAAAATCCTATTATTTTTCCTTAGAAAGTTTTATGCATGCAGAGCTAAGAATGTAGTGAAGGGAAGTTAATATCTTTTCACTTTGCACTTTGAATCTACAAGCAAAAGGATAAGGAAAAAGGGTGACATGATGTAAAGGCTACGGGAAGGTTGATGCACATAGCAGAAATCACATAAAATGTAAGGGGCTATGTTAAGTGAAAAGGAAAGTGAAGTGGAGTGTTTATGTGGAGATATATACCAGTGTGGATGCAAAGGTATATACTATGGGCTTTGAAAGCAAAGAGGCATGCCCTCCACACTTCACATTAGTACTATTGTGGGGCAACAATAAGCTTGGTGACTAGGACGAAGTACAACTACACCCTCTGCAATTTGGTTGAGTGAAAACTAACAGCTATGGATGTGGCTCAATCCAAGTCATATACATGCCAGGTACATCATCTAAAGTAAGGTACAAGTGACTCAACGTAAGTATCAATCCGAGGGCATGTACACAATTCCAATACAATATAAGAAGTGATTCATGTCAAATGTATATTCCATTAGTTGGATCACATTAAGCATCATCTTCAAAATTCACAATAATCCATAGAATCCATATAAT
Source organism: Picea sitchensis (assembly GCA_010110895.2). Classification (NCBI taxonomy): domain Eukaryota; kingdom Viridiplantae; phylum Streptophyta; class Pinopsida; order Pinales; family Pinaceae; genus Picea; species Picea sitchensis. Next base: position 2,476 of record SNQJ01S0038348.1, on the reverse strand, counting down.
TTTTCAAGTTTAGGTATGGGAGGGTTATCATTTTCCCCTATTACATGTGCCAATACCCAGGGAAGGCAAGGAGACCAGCTTTGTCACCTCTCTTGGTGCTTACAAATAGCACAATCATCATGGATTTTAGAATGTGAATGGATGTGCTCGTTTTACCATAAACAATATTCTATTCTTGCCAGGTTTAGACGTGGAGGTAAATACCTCCTACAACTACCATAATATCAACAGATCTCACCCATTGTGATCAAGTTCAACCTAGAGGCTTTGGCGGAATGAACACTCAACAAAAAAAGAAGCAGTGATGGCATGGATCAAAATGAATTTGATTTCCAGTCTAAACTCTACCATGACGTTCCCAATGTCTAGAATTCACTAGATCTATCATCTAATTTTATGTTATCACATGACACTATGACCATGCAAATTTTAAATTCTCAATGCATAATAAAATTTGCACATTATCATATCTCCAGTGTTCTAGATAGTAGAAAGTAAATCTATAGATTGTTATGATGTAAATGTGAGTTGTTATAGTTTGATGGAGTTGAGTTATGATGTGAGTTGATGTTCTGATCCATTATGATGTGAAATTGTGTATCTGATTTCATTTATATCATTCATTGTATTTTTGGGATCTTGAATGAAATGGATTTCTTATATGTGGGGGCTCGTTTCTTATATTGAAACCCTCTAGCCCATGTTTCAAGTTCAGTGGTTTTTTCTTGTTTTGTTTCCCAATCCAAACCATTAGTACTAGATGAAGAGGAGAGTCAGATCATCTCACCAAACACATCAGACTTGATTCCAAAGACAGGCAAACCATTCGAAAGGTATAATATTTTGTTGGTTGAGGAGGAATAAAAATATTAAACCATGCCAACTAGAAAGCCAAGGACAATTACTTCAAGCTAGCAAATGGGTTACAAAAGACTGACTTAAAAATAGTTTCAATATTTGACAAACAAGATGATGGATGGTCAATCCATCCAAGATCAACTAATTGAGTGACCAACAACATTTACCAACATCAACCATCGATCATTGGACATTGATTGGAAGACAAAAAAGGACAGGCCAAAACCAACCTATCTAATATTGAAATGGTGCTTACTAATAACTTACAGACATTATCTTGTATAAATAGAAAATTTGAACACTAAATCATTGGTTTAGAAGTAGAAATAGATAAAGCATAGGAGTTTAAGATTGAAATAAGAGGTAGCAAGCAAGATTTTTCTTTTTTTTTTATCATTCCTTTGAGAAGTCATTTAGCAAAGCTGAGGGAAGTAAATCTCTGTACTTTGTACTTTATCCTTATATAGAAATAATACACATCTGTTGTTTTTTTGTGTTGTTTTGTATATGCTATCCATCGAACTCTATTGGTAGATGTGAGTGATGTATCTCTATTATAGTGCACACATAGTTAATGAAAATGTAATCTACCTTGCATTAGACAAATCATTATGACAGTTAAACTACTGCCAAATATGGTTAAATGAGTTGTACTTGATGTTGATTCCAGGTACCAAAGGCCAAGACTATTAAAATAGTGCCTACTTTTCTTAATTGGCATACCCAAGCAAGGTACAAAAGTGCACGAAGTTACTACGAAATTATCAACTATACACTGTTATCACCAATGCCTTTTCCTGTTTAAATGCCTCTTGGAATTAAGATGAATTATGCTTCATTAACAAGTCAAGTTTTCCTATTAAGATTTCCTTGCAAAACTTATTTATGGACAATATATATATTGAGTTGAAATCAACTACAATGCTTTTCTCCATTCATGATCACTCATGAAGAATATTTTAGACAAATAATATTTCATGAGCTATACCGTTGATACACTACTATTTGCATTCAACTCTGACATCCAAGAAAACATGTATTATATGAAAAACAAGCGTATAATTCTCCCTCCAGAAATATGCTCCTTTGAAGTCTATTAAAGACAAAACTATCACAAGGACTATAACCATTTAGTGAATTCAAATTTTCTCAGCAAAAATCGAGAAGAAAATCAGAGCTAGCATAAGTATGATTTCTCAAAGAAGAATTAATTGGGCAAATAAGGATATGCATATCTATTTCTCGAGATCAGAGATTGTGCCTTTCAAGGGACATTCAACTTATCCTAGAAGGGTCACAAGAAAAATGTGAGTAAATCTGAAAAAATAGCGAGGCATTTCTGGTCATGGAAATCTACCTTTCCTTATGTCATTGCTATGGATAAGGCGCTCAACCTCTTTCTCCTCTTTCCGCGCCCTCTTTCTCCTCTGTTCACGACCTCTCTCTCCTAGTTTTTTCGTGTCCTAGTCTTTATCCTCTAGTCTCTGCGGATTCTTTCTCCATCTATGGCTGGTATGTTGTCACAGGGGTATGGCCAGTCCTCTATACTGTTGCGGGGATATGGATTAACGTATGGGCGTGGGGATATGCATCAACATATGGGATTCATTTTTGTTAA
>SNQJ01S0038347.1:193037-203691 GCA_010110895.2 Picea sitchensis | reverse complement strand
TTAGGTCATTTCTGCATGCATGATAAAACCCTTAGTGCTAGTCCGTAGGAGGGATTTCCCACAACAATAGGACCCCATCGGAAGCTTCGCCCACTCTGTTATGGGTTGTACACTATCACCAACACCGTGGGGGATAATTATTTTGAGCTCAACATTCCTCCTTTCCTTGGCCTGCACCCAATGTTCAACGTGGATCTCCTTCGCCCTTATTTTCCACCACTATCGAACACCTTAGAAGTAGCAGAATAGTTGACACCAACAGAGCTCAACCCTGACTGCATACAACAGGCATCCAATGATCAGATTGTGGACACACATATCAAGGGCACTGGAAAGCAAAGGATCCATCTTTATCGAGTCGTCAAAGCAGGGCAGCTCCTGCACCAAGGCAAGTGGCTTGCCCAGGGCCAAATTTAGCAGAAATTTCCTCATTTGATGGGGGACCTCAACGAAATGGAGACCATTGCTTCCTAAGGAGGGAGGATTGATTCATATGGATATCGATGGCCACCCAACTTTTCCAACTGGCTCAAAACAACTTTCTGGCAATTTTGGTAATTTACTATTTTTAGTAGTTTTCACTTCTTGAGCCTTTTTGAGGCCCTAAACGATGTTTTTTGGGGAAACAGGTTTGAGAAATTTAAGTTCCTCCAATATTGCACCTAAAATGAATCTTCTCGATGATACCTTTCCAATGAGCTATCATACGCCTAAAATGGAGATCGTATGCAAAAGTTACAACCCCGGGAAGTTGATGTACTAAATTACCCAAACGGGGCCCACATGACTTTTGGCACTTCATCTCCTAGGGTTAGGTTTTTGGATGTCTAGGGTTTTTGGAATTATTTATTATTGTAAAAAGGCCTTCATATCCTCATTGTAATCATCTTCTTGTGAATGAGTGCAACCGTCACATCCCTTCTCAGAGATAAGCCGCCACCATTCCAACAAGCTTGTTTCTACTGCATTTTATAGTTTCCAGCTTATTTCTTTATTGATTAGAAAACCAGTTTTATTGTATCTCTGTTATTTTTTGTTAAGCACCTTTTAATAATCTGTATTAATTTCGTTATGCTCATAAAATCTGGATCAGTGGATGATGTGTGTTGTTAGTTCTGTTGGAAATTTGGGTGGGCTCCTTGCTTCCTGAGACCCTACCTACTTTGAGTTAGTTCTGGTCCTACGTTTTGGCGGGATTTTTTTGATAGGTACAAGTTTAGAGACAAGAAGAAAGGTGGCACTCTTGAATGCATATGTTCCCTGCCATGATCATTAAATTTTTTGGGAAAAACTTGATAGAGTGCGTCTTTTAGCTGTTGAAGACTTGATTCTGGCAGGTGACATGAACTTAAATACCAGTTCAAAGGAGATTTGGGGAGAGTCAGCACTGGCATATTATTTGGCAGTCTTTTTTAAATAGTTATTTTCAAAAAATAAGCTGGTAGATGTGGATCTGGCTGGGGTGGTCCCGACCTGGAGGAATGGGAGGTCTAGACCTGAAGGGATCTCAAAGAGATTAGATAGGTTCTATGTGGAGGAAAGAATTCTCACTTCTTCATGTAGATTCCGCACATGGGTCGAATATCCTTTTATTTCATATCGCGTGCCAATTTTTCTACAGTTGGGTGAAGAAAGATCTGAGGTCGCCTTTACTTTTAAATTAAACCCGACCTGGTTACGAGAGGTTACTTTTGATTCACTTGTGAGAGAAGTTTGGATTGATACTTCCCTACAGCTCCAAGAGGGAGCTCAAAGTAGACTAGTAAGGAAGTTAGCATGTTTGAAAGTGTGGGCAAAGATATGGTCAAAAGAAAAACGAACCAGGGAACGTGATGAAATGGTCAAACTCGAGAGAGGCTTAGATGATCTCATTCGTCTGAAGGCGTAGGTTATGCAGTGTGAAGACTATGAGATCAAAGTGAGATTTCTGGAGGAAGAATGAAAAAAGAAGCTATTGGAGGAGGAGGAGCAATGGAGACAGAAAAGAAGGTCAATTTGGATAACCAGCAAAGATAAAAACACGAAGTTCTTCCATCTCTTCGCCATCTTTTGAAGGAATAAAAATCATATATGGGAGATTGAGGATGATGCGGGTAGGACCCATACGCATAAAGAAGACATAAAAAAAGTCGCTATCAACCATTTTAAATATTTCTATCAGGCTTCGGGCACAAATATTTTAGGTCATCAGATTGATATTGTTAGGCTCTTTCCTAGGATGGTAAAGGAGGAGGAGGTACCAGCTCTAGAAAAACCATGCACAAAGGAGGAAATACTAGAAGTATTAAAGGGCTTTACAAATGTTAAGAGTCTGGGGCCTGATGGTTGGACTATTGAATTTTTTCTCCATTTTTTTGAAGTAGTTGGGAAAGACTTGTTGGAGGTTGTGGAGGAGTCGAGAACAAGAAGTGAAGTAATAAAGAAGATAAACTCCACATTCATTGCTCTGATTCCCAAAGTAAATCACCCCGGTACGTTTTCTTATTCCTGCTCAATAGCTCTTTGTAACTTATGCTATAAGATTATATCAAAGATAATTGCAAGGAGGATTCGCCCTATCCTCTCTCGTGATCTTTCGAAAGAACAATTAGGATTCCTAAAGGGCATACAGATATTAGACACAATCGACATGACACAGGAGTGCTTGCACATCATAAACACAAAAAAATTGCAAGCTATCATTCTGAAGTTGGATCTCAAGAAGGCATATGACTGTATCAATTGGAACTTTCCATGTCTTTTCCTTCTCCAATGTGGATTTGGGGTGGTCACTACAAATTCTGTAATGGGATGTATAACTTCTACTGCTTTTGGTGTTCTGATCAATGGGGAGGCGAAAAAATTCTTCCAAAGTGAGTGTGGGTTGCGTCAGGGATGTCCTCTGTCACCCTTCTTATTCATTCTCATGATGGAAGGTCTCAACATTATGCTAAAAAAAGGGACAAGAGGAAGGGACTCTGACCGAGATTAAAGTTTCTAGACTGATAAAGATTTTACATTTTCTATTTTTGGATGACGTGATTATAATGAACAATACCAAGATGTCTGAATGGACTGAGATAAACAAAATTGTTAATTTTTTTTGTAAGGTGTCGGGAATGAGAGTCAATATTTCAAAATCGAGTTTTTTTCACTTAGGCATACAACAAGAGACTATAGAAGAGTTAAAAGTATTATACAAAATTGAATCAAAAAACCTCTCTGGGGGATTCAATTACTTGGGGTACTTTCTAAAAATGGAGAGCTATAGAGCTGAGGATTGGAGTTGGCTCCTAGAAAAATTTGAACGCGGGATAAATCACTGGTGCAACAAGATGTTATCTTTGGGAGGCAAGTATATTCTTGTTAAATTTGTCTTCGAAAGTCTTCCAGTTTACTAGTTGGCTTTAGCGCATATTCCTCTATCAATTTTAAACAAAATTAGGCAGATGGTATTTTCTTTTCTTTGGTCTGGAAACAAGAAGAGCATAAGTTTTCATTTGTGCAAGTGAGAATCGGTTTCGAAGCCAAAACTCTTTGGAGGATGGGGTCTAAGAAATCTTTACATTTTTTATCAGGCCCTGACATCGAATACTTTATGGAGAGTTTTGACAAAACCTGGTATATGGAATAGGGTGACAAAAGATAAGTATTTGCCTCATGAACAGGTACACACTTGGTTAAGATCGGCATCAACGAAGGTGTCTTTCAGATCTTAGACCTAGAAAAACTTAATTAATGCTTTACCACTTGTTCTTCAGTGGCTTGCTTGGAATCCTGGCACTGGGCAGTCAATTTTTATAGGGCGAGATGTTATATTGGGTCTAGGTAATGATTCACTATTATCAAATGAGCTAATAGAGATATTTAACCACAAAAAAGTATATTTACTTTACCAAGCGTGTTGTGATCAAGCCCGAGGAGCTATATGCTCTAACTGGTTGGATGTTTCGGCCCTGGAGCTCGAGGGAGATATAGCTATTGAATGGGAAAATTTTAGACAAAATCTGATCGGCTCAGGTATACATCTTCAGGATCGCCCAAATGCTTTATTATGGACAAGAGGTGATAACATAGACCAACTAACGGTAAAAAAAGTGTATAATGTTGTAGCGGCAAAGATTTGGACGACTAAAGTAGTTGGATAGAGGAGAAAGCTCTGGAAATGGGACTGCCCATTAAAATTTAAGTTATTTACATGGCTGGTGGCAGAAAATAATATCCTTACTTGGGAAAACCTCCAAAAAAGAGGTTGGGTGGGTCCTAGCATATGTATCCTTTTCAAAGAAAGTAGTGAGACGGGTATGCATTTATTTGTGAATTTCTCATTCACTAATGTTGTTTGGAACAAGGTAATAAGTGTTATAAATCTACCAAATGGGTGGACTGGTTCATCGGTGGGTGATTTTTATGAAAACTAGACAAAAGTGAATCCATCTTACCCTTTGTTTCCTGCTCTCCTTAGCTGGTACATTTGGAATGAAAGAAATTTAACTATCTTTGATGCAAGTACACCCTCTTTCTAGAAGGTAGCTTACAAAGCTATAGGAGTTGTTAGTATGTATGGAATCAAGGCAATATTCAATCCTACTCATATTACCCAAGTCAATTTATCGATTGGAAAAGCTATTTCTTGGTTTGACGGAGCAATTGGTTCAATGGAGTGAAGAATAAAAAAAGACTACAAATGAGCGGATCCTATTGAGATAAAAGTGATCATGTTTGATTCTTGAAGCATTTGAAGCCTATATAAAATTAGTGGCCCAGTGCAGAAGCTTACTATGCTGGAAAGGTATTCTAAATGTTGTTAGAACACAAAAACCTTAAGAAACAAAAGGCACTGGAAGGTATTGGAAAAAGAGCCATAGAAGACGAGTATTGAGTGTGAAAATGACCTGAGGAAGAGTGTCCCTCAATAAAAATGGACAAACGTGAATGTCGATTCGACTGAATCCTCCTGGAATCAGTTCCACCTCCTTGTTCTCTTCTACTAATGGCCAAAGGTGCCATAAATTTATAGATGAATGAGCTTACATAAATCAAATGACAAAGCTTCGTAGCAGCTTCGTGTAATTGGGCCATTCATATGCCATAGTCATTTTTTTTTGTTTATTTTTTAAATAGATAAATCTTATTGCTCAAACTTTCACCTACCTTTCGAATAATCGCACAACCTCCAATACAAAATTAATTTTTCTATTCAAAGGCATTGTCTAACTATTTGGCTTTTTTAGTCGTGGCGAAATTTTCATTAGAAATCTTGTGTTTTTAGCTTACCATGTCATTTATAGAAATTGAATCTGAGTAGAGAGGATAAAAATCATTCCTCACAACCATCCAAGATAAATTCAATGGAATGATCATAAATGGTTATTCATGAGTGATTTTTGAGTATTAAGTTGTTGTAATTTGTAGTGTAGTTACTCATGTTTATATTGGTAGGAAGACAACAAATGAAATCATCCAAATAAATGCAGGGTTTCATTTGTAAAGAAGAGGGGATGTTAATGTCATTTTATTGTGAATGTTTTGAATAAGAACCTAAGATATCCATATTCACATATAATACATATGAACACCAAGCTGAGAAAAGATGGCATTTTCATGGCAGGTTTGACGAGGTTTAGGTTTTTTCATAAACCTAAATTTTCGAGATAAGTTTGTAGAATTTTTTCTTCACAAGAAAATATGTTGCAATTACTTAGAACTTCTAGATGAAGGAAAAATATCAACTTGATCCGGATTTATGAGTGGAACGAAATGAAACCACAAATTTATGAACAATAACAAAGATACAGTAAAACTTGGCTTATATCAAATAAGAAATATGTTGAAAACTTTAAAATGCACACTGAAAACAAGCTTTCTAGAATGGTGGTAGCTTATCTCTGAGAAGAGATGTGACGGCTATGCTCATTCGCAAGAAGATGAGTAGAATGGGGCTTTGAATACCTTTTTACAATAAACTTGAATGCCAAAACCCTAGACATCCAAAAACCTAACCCTAGGAGATGAAGCGAAAAAAGTCATGTGGGCCCCGTTGGGGTAAGTTAGTACATTAACTTCCTAGGGTCGTAACTTTTGTATACGATCTTCGTTTAGGGTGCATGATAGCTCGTTGGAAAGGTATTGATGAGGAGATTAATTTATGAGGATCAATTAGAGTCTTCAAATATTATTTAGGTGCTTGATCGTGAAAATTCATCGTTCAAACCCTCAAAATGGCCTCAGAAGTTCATGTATCAAAAAACTGCTAAAAATAGTAAGTTGCCAAAAAACTGTTTTGAGCCAGTTGGACAAGGTGGGTGGCCACCAAGATCCTCCTGGATCACAAATTCACAAAAAAGATAAAAATAACTTTAACCTTTGGTATCAAATACATTCGGATGATTTTTTTCTTTTTTTACAAGTGTAAGGTCTTCGATTAGAAGGGCGCAGAATCCCTCGGCTAAGTTCTCAAGGAGATACAATTTGGGGTTTCTTTGACACCCAAGATTCACACTAGTTGGGAAAGTGGACACCTTGGGCGTGATGCCAAGGGGCTTGCCCAAGCATGAGGCGAAGCATGGGGCAGAAGCGACCAAGAGAAGGGGTACACCAAAGAGGTTGGGGAATGTCGATATAAGGAGTGCACCAAGGTTGGGGTGTGTCTGTCCCAAGGGATGCAACGGTTGATGGGCAGGTGGGTTTATTTAGGTGCACCAATTTCGCGAAGGGGAGCGACGATTCATTTGGACATAATGGTTCATGAAGGGGTGCAACCCACCCAAAGGACGCGATGATTTACGATGGTGACCTTTAGAGTCCATATAAGAGAGTAAGGACACACAACCGAGGAAGGAAGATTTGAACAAGAAACAAAGAAATATCAACTCTGTGATTCTGAGGTAGAATTGGACGAAGATAGGTGATATCCCTCAAGGATCCAAGTCACTCTACATGGGAGGACTTGTGTTGTGTTGAGGTGATTATGTGGGTAGATTTGGGGTGACCTTCTTTTGGGTTGAGTTTGAGGAAGTCTTGTCGTGGGTTTGGGTGAGACAGTTATGAGACAGAACCGTGGGTCTGTGTGAAGATTTGTGGCAGAGAACAGATGGTGAGTCTATGGTGGACACACATTTGGGGTGCTCTACAGAAGTTGTGAAAGTTGTTACGACGAACGAGTCTTGGTGTGACGAATATCATGTATGAGTGTCTTTGTGAGGTGACACAAATCATGTGACTCTATCCAAGTTGTAAATCGAGCCGATAGTTCTCATATTGTAACTGTTTTTAAATAATAAGACTTGGCCTGGTGTTAGGCACGTATTTTCCACCCACACTTTATATGTGTGTCTCTTGTTTGTTTCACAAGTGTTGTCTTCGTTTGATAGATGTATGCTTATATGAATAAGTGTTAAGTTGTTAACGAGATTTCCTAAGAATACAAGTGAATTGCACTAGACTAGGAGTGTCACTCGCCCATAGCCTAGAACAAAGTATGAGTATGCTCTAGGTGAAAACGCATAGTCAAGATGAAGTATCCTTGGTGTAGCCCAGCAACCAAGTGAGAAACGTCGCAGTGTTTCACGCCCTCAAGAGTTGTTTGATCGCAAGATTCGGGTAGGCACATTATGGGGACATGACAAATGGTATTAGAGATTGTTCATTGTAGATTTTGAAGAAGGTTTGGTGAAATGTTCACTACTATCTCAACGATAGATGGTATTACAGCTTGTTCATTGCATATTTTGAAGAAGGGTTGGTGATCTCTTCACCACTATCACGAATTTAGATGGTAACATAGCTTGAAGAACACTCTGCCACTATGGTGGTGACAATAGTGATAGAGAGCAACACGAATACATTTTGTTGCAGATACGGTTCAATGGGAATGTTCGTAGACTTGCTGACCAGTTCAATGGAGTGAATCAGTTCATTGCAGAGACTTTGCATCAAACTTACGACATAGGTTCTAGTTGATGGTGTGGTGAAATGTTGATCTCGGGGCATACATTGTATAGACTGAGAGCAGAGTTTGTGTTGAAACAAAGAACTTGGATAGGGTTGGTGGTCGTAAAGTTCATTGCAAAAATTGTCGCAGACTTAATCAAAGAGATAGTTTGAGAGCGGACTTGGTGAAGGTTCAGTAAGGTGGAATGAACTTTCAAAGAAAGAATCTGGGCGTAGACTTGGTTTCATTTGCGATGGAAGTAAGTGCTAGAACTGTTGTGCACACCTTGAAGAGACCAAGCGCAAAGTTCATTTGGTGAACCGAGCACTTGGACAAGGCAAAAAAACGCAGGACTTGTCGTAAATCTAACCACATAAGTGATTGCAGAAGTGATCGCCAAGAGGAATAGTTCTAGATTGCAACAAGTGGAATCACTTGGGTGTGTTGGATGACCCGGGGTGACCTAGAGCATCTTCGTAGCAGGGTAGTGGGTTGGGCACATTTCTATCATGACATATTCGTGTCGTCCATCCCCGAGAACAATAGTTGAGTTGAGTTGGGTTGTTGGACGAGTGGGTCAACCGTACCCTTCGGATGAGGTAGCTCTTCACAGATTTATGCAAGTTAGTTAACAACAATATGACTTGGAAGTTAGGCGGTGGGTGCATGGTGCCTTGAATTCGAAGCAGTCAAGGCGTAGAGACAGTAGGACATTAGATATGAGTTCGACTAGTTGCATGCGAAGTTTGGGACTTATATGGATTTATGAAGTGGACAGATGGGCACAACATTATATTGAATAAAATGTGTTATAATTGTTTGTGTAGCTGTAGACGATGATTGGTGGGAGTTCATGCGAAGAGTCAGTGGCTTGGACAACAATAGGTGTAGGACAATAGACTTGAAACATGGTTGGAAAGTTATGGTTGGTTTTGAGTTCTTGCATTTTCTAAGTGTTGCGGTGAGTTCTTTGAAAGGAAGTCGGATGACTTGGTGGTTCAAGTGTAATTTGTTTCTGTGTGAAAACCAACAGAATTGAGAGTGACTCAAGTGATGAAGATTCAAAAAATTCAAGTAGCAGTTGAGGCACCTTTACTCAAGGGTGAATCTGTAGAGATCTTTGGGTGACCTACTTGGACGACTCCTGTGGTGGAATTAGGTAGTGATCCGAAATCGGATTCAGAAGCCTGTCAGGGCATGAAAAATGCTCAAAAATGAAAGTTCTCGGAATCCAATGAAACCAACACCATTGCATCTGTCTCGTCTTCTTGATTCCGGTGGTATAATTTTTTTGTCAAACGGAGTCCGTATGGAGAAGATATCGCATTCTGTCCGCCAAGCCAAACAGGCAAAATTTTGGATGTTGACTATACCTGTCCGTACAGTCCGTACAGGATACGTGTCAGTCCGTACAGTACATGTGGAAGGTCCGTACGCTAACACGTGGCATATTCCATATGGGACACGTGGCAGCACCAGAGCATGACATGTGTCAGACTGATTTGGCATTTTCGGCGCGTAGTTGGACCAATCCTAAAGTGACACGTGTCACCACTAGAAGGGTGACACGTGGCACGGATGACGTCAGCGGATGACGTGGAGATGACTGGACAGTACGGCTCTCGACGTGGCGATGACGTGGCATTGCTGGCTGGGCGTATGGCAAGTGACGTGGCAAGGATGACATGGCAGCACGTGGTCCAATCGGATGTCGACACGTGGCAGTTTTGTTGGCAAATGATTGGGTGCCACGTGGCCCAATCACGGGCTGCCATGTGGCACCCAGGTATTGGTTTATTGGTTTTGGTTGATTGTTCAAAACTTTTGCAATCCGTCGGATTCGAACCGGGGACCTCCCCAAACCATCCGCCTTAACATAGTTCGTCCAACCGTTTCGCCATGACATGTTGCTTGTTATATGTATGAATTTAATTTTATTTAAATTTACATGTTGTATCAAATGGCGGGGGGTAGGGCCGGGGCTTAGCCCCGACCCCCGATCCTATGCGTTATATATGACCACATATATATAACATTGTGCGCGGGAGTATTTTGTACGGGCGCGGTTATGGTTTGTGTTATGGTTTAAAGTTTGGTTATGCCACGGGTTTAAAGTTTGGTTAGCGGTTAAGTCCAGTTTGTAAACGGTTAGCCCACGGTTCAATGCAACTGCCAATGCGACCGGTGTTAGAGTGCTTGGGGTGGCCCGCGCTTAGCCCTTTGGGCTAGCGCGTGGCCACATGGCCCATATAACCTTACAAAAAGGGGCGCGCGTGCCAGCAAAAGGGGCTTAAGGCCCAGTTTTAAACTATAATATGGTTGAAAGTGGGTTTTTAAACCACCTTTTGGGTTTTAATTAATGATTAGCCCATTATTAATGTAATTAACTCATTTTTGGGAGTTATTGGGCATTTTTAGAGCCTAAATTCGTGGAGGAAGTTGGAGATGGATAACCAACTTCCCCACTATTTAACCAAGTCCATTTTGAGGCCAAGGGGACAGCTTTTGAGAGCAAATATGAGCAGAGATGCTGAGGAGAAGCCAAGTCAAAGCCAGTTTGAGGCAGGGAGACCGTTGAGGAGGAGATGCTGTCGGACGATTTCTGAGAGCTTCGGACATCCGTTTCGAGTGTCGTAAGTTGTGTATGGTTCTAGAGATCTGGGCGAACATGAACAGATCAGTCTTGAAGCCATTCGGCAATGTAACGATGTACCATTAAGCTTTCGAAAAGAAATAAAGAAG
>SNQJ01S0038347.1:179523-192987 GCA_010110895.2 Picea sitchensis | reverse complement strand
CGGAGACGTAGGCAAAGTTGTGCCGAACTCCGTTATCAACCTGTGTATTATGGTTTGCTGCTTTTCATTGCATTTCAGATTTTCATATATGTCTATGGCTGTATAATTCATTATCTTTTCTCGTTCTTTCGTTAAGTTTTCCAATGGTCAATTAATGCATGCAATTAAAAAACTCAACCATAAGTCATTCGAGAAATCCTGACGGATCAGGTAGGTTTGGATGCAGCCATGAAGGTAGCTTGAGGAAGCTTCCTAACTCTTGGATGAGGTACTTTGATGCATTTCCACCTTATCTAGATTTGTCACATGAGAAAATTATAGAACCATATTATCAATTTAAATACATTTTGAAATGATGAGGATATTTTGATCTATAAACTATATCGTGGATATTCCACTGGAACAATTTATCACCACATATATGATAAATAAAACTAAAATATACATTGTGAAGGTTAAATTCCTTTAGATTCTAGAATCATTAGTTATTGATTTTCTGCTTATACATGAATTAGATAAAATGCAGAAAATAGAGAACAGAAAAATACAATTACACACCATCCACAAAATAACATAAATATTTTTTTGGGGAAACCCTTATAGGAGAATTTAACCCAAATAGAAGGTGAGGTTGTTCTTATCTCTTTTCTCTCATATGAAAATAATGTAAGTACACAGGATAATCCTAAAACTCTCTATGGAGTTACGTGAGGCCTGTGGCCTGCTAGGATGCTACAGAACATTAAACCCTCTATTGTGATGCCTAATTTCCCACTCCTAGTTGGTCTTCTCTGCTATGGAAAAAAATACAATAACATAGAATGGAAACCCTTCTCCTCCTAGCGGCCTGGTATTTAATATAGCCTGGTAGTCATCTATGTTGATTAATTGGGTTAGTTTTCATTGATGTCAACCCTTGAAGAAAGTCTAGTAGTGAATTCCGGTAGTACAAAGGTTTGGGTAATGGAACCAAGTTTGTTTGATGGATAATGGTACGAGTTTTGATATAATTGCTGGTAAGACTATTCTATATGGATAGTACATGTCATTCCATTTTTAGTGGTATGTGGAACATCACATAACTCCTCACGGTTAGAGAGTTATGGCCATTTGAAGTTGGAGAACCCTCACGAGCCATCTAGAAGCCCCAAAAGGTCAAAGTAGTCAATGTGGTTGAAAAGAAGAAATTATTTAAATAATAAAGAGAAGTGATGAGTGTACTATAATTCAAAGTGGATACAAAAGAAATTATTTAGATAATAAAGTTAATGGATAAATTACTAAGTGGACAAGTGGTTAGAAGTGGGTTTGCCCTAAAGTAAGGAAAGTGGGTTAAGATGGTTAGAAGGTAATTTAAATAATAAAGTGAAGTGATGAGTGTACTATAAGTCAAAGTGGATACAAAATAAATTATTTAAATTATAAATTTAATGGACAAATTACTAAGTGAACAAGTGGTTAGAAGTGGGTTAGCCCTAAAATAAGGAAAGTGGGTTAAGATGGTTAGAAAGTAACCCCTTGAGGAAGCTACATGAAAATATAAATAAGAGGCAAGACTCTCTCATTTTAATCACACTTGAGAATATTGAATATCTACAAGTGACTGAGGTAACCAAATGATATTTAAGACAAATTTTAGAGGGAAAATGAAGTAAAGAAGGCCTAAATTCAAGGGAAATTAAATTATTTTGATGATGCTTTCTAAGGTATATTATTTACAGGTCATCTCACCATTTTCGCAATAACATTTTTTCTAGAATGATTCAGACTGTAAAATTGGGATGAAGTTGAGGGAATGTATCCAAGTAGCTGTGATAAAAATTTCAGCTTCTTGGTCATTATATTTTTGTAGTTACACTCCGCGGAAAATAGGGTTTGTGGCTAGTCCTGAAACTAGTCTAAAACATGTGTTTCCAGTAAAAACGTCATAACTTCTTCATAGCATATCCAAATTCAGTAATACCAAATGTATTGGTTAGAGTACTGTCTTTAGTATTCTTTGTACTATTTTCAGATTCATACAACAAATATTCTGTGCGGGACACACTCTACAAGTTCTCTCTCTAGAATAAGCCAGAATTCAACAAGGTATGTCATTTTTGCTATAACTCTTTTTTTGAGAGGATCCAAGTAGTGAAACTTGGAGGAATTGCATAAAAGAAATTGAAGAACATTTTGCACTATTTTCAAATCTTTATTCATTACAGGTACATAGTTATGATTATTGCAAGTTAGGGTTGTTGACTAATCCAAAATTAGTCATGTGGGGCTAAATTAAAGTTTGATGAAAATGCTAGTCTCTTGTTTGCAAGTATGTGATCATATACACCAGGTCTATTACAAAGTTACAAATCAGATTTGGATGATGAAATTGATGAGGGATGTTGGTTGAGGTACATGTTAGGTACATGGTTGAGATAAGTAGTTGATGAGTTGGCACATACATGAGGTGTATAGTTGATGATGTTGGTAGATCTTGATGATTCATAGTTTATATGTATTTGATGCATGATTGGTACATATTTGGTGCATGGTTGATGCACTCATTGATGGTACATGTTGCGATATAGGTTGATGCATGGTTGATGCACTTGTTTATGGTACAGGTTGATTACAGGTTGTTTGGACAGGTTATTGTGACACGTTATTTGTACAGGTTTGATATATAGTTTATGCATTTGTTTATGGTATAGGTTGAGGTACAACTTGATGTATGGTACATGTTGGTACAAGTTATTGGTACATGTTGGTACAAGTTGTTATAGGTTGATTGGTATAGGTTTACAATAGTATATCTCACAGTGATGGTGTGACAGTGGTTCCATCATTCTACTTCTACATCAGGGCGGTTGGACGGGGCAAGGACAGGTGGTTGTATCCACCTTCTGATTGTAGTCGGAGAACATAGGGGGTTGTAGAATCCTTTTGGTTGTAGCCAGAGAATTGGGGAGTTGGATCTTCCCTCAGGTTGTATCCTGAGAAACTAGGGGGTGGACCCTCCTTCCAGTTACAACTGGAAAACAAAGGAAGCTAGTGCTTCCAATAAATGCAATTCTTAAAGACATACAAGAAAAATCATTTCGTGGTTTTCTCCCGCTCTGGGTTTCCATGTAAAAACAATGGTATACTGTGTATGCGTATGATTTCTCATTTGTTCATTGTTTATTTACTCTGCAATTATTGGATGATAATGCTACATTGATATAACACTTGCATTATATGGTTAAAAATGATTAAATTTCTCTGTTACTGATTCACCCCCCCTCTCAGTAATCCAACAATTGGTATTAGATTGAGGTTCATTCAAGAAACAATTTAACCACTGGAAGTAGATCATGGATTATTTTGAGAATGAAGTACCATTGTTCAATGGTCATAGTGGTTTAAAGTATGAGATGTGGAGTGGAAGGACAAAAGTGTTTTTACAGGCACATGGAGATTATATTTGGCTATCAGTCGTTACAAGATATGATAGTTCAAAAAGGGCAAAGACTACAACCAAGAAGGAATTGAAGAAGAATACAAAAATAGCAATGTATTTCATCTAGGAAGGATTACCTAATCTAGTAAGAGAAAAGGTTGGTAAATGTTCATCAGCCAAAGAACTTTGGGATAAGTTACATGATATATATTCTTCACCCATCACAGATTCAGAAAATGCCAAAGAATATGTAGGTACAGATCAAGAATAAATATGTTCACCATGTCAAACAGATTCAAAAGATGAAGAGTACATAATCACCATAGGTATGTTGTTTTTCTTTAATTGTGAAAAACGTGGACATATTGAAATAGAATGCCATGAAGGAAATGAGAAAGAAAAACTAATTGAAAATGAAGACAATTATGAAGCAAAATTGATTAGTGTTTTACATGAACTAAGAGAAGAAAACAAGTCACATTTTTTAACAAGCCCAACAGGTCATCTAGAACTTAAGAACTTAGCTAGAAGAAGCCATAAAGATCGAAGAAAATATTGAATATCAAAAGAAGTATTTGGAAGCCAACATAACAACACAAAAGAAAGAAGCGGAAATGAGAGAGAAGATATTGACAGATCATCTTAAGGAAAGAACTAACGATCTAAACTAGCTTGAGGCAGAGTTTGGTCAAGAAGAGAAAGGACTTGAAGAATAAATAATCACATTAAAAATTCAGCTTGAAGAAGCGAAAAGAATAGAAGAAGTCATGAAGTCTCAGATAATGAAGAGAGTAGAAGAGGTTGAGACGCTTGAAGAAGAAGTTGTCTCATTGAGAAGAAAAATCGTCAATCTCAACAAGAACATTAAAGAGACAGAAACATCCACATCAGTTATAGAGAATGAAGAGAAGCACTCTATGTTGCTAGAAAATAATAATGAAGAAAATAGAAAGAGTTATGCAAAAGTACTCAAAGGAAGGAATCATGGTCAACCAGAATCTAAGAAAAGTATTGAAGATACATATTCGAGAAGACCATCCATGTTCAAGCCACAAAGAAGCTTCAATCATGATCTTGATCAGTCAAGGAAGAAATTCAGAAGGACTACACCATAAAGAAGATCATTCACTCATAGGTGTGCAAATTTATTTTATGGTCATTTCTTTTATTGTATTAATTTTGGACATAAGGTTGCATATTGCAGGGATTATAAAAGAAATATTCAAGAAATAAGTGCCTATGTGGCCCCATGTAACATTGAATGTTACAAATGTCATAACTATGGACACATATCTAGTGATTGTAGAAGCATGATCGATACTTCCATGAAATAGAACACCGATATCAAATATAAGAAATGATGGATAAGAAAACACAAATAACAGGTGAACAAAGACCAGGTCCCAAAGATCGCAAGATTGGTAATAAAACAAGATGAAGAAAATTCTATAGAGAAAGACGTTAGATAAAAAAAGGTTTGGAAAATAACTAAAAGAAAAGAAGGACAAGTAAATAAGGAACAGGTTCAAGAGATTGTACTTTCAGGAATTGTAGTGAAAGATGAATCCACAGACAAAAAGAAAGAAGTCAGAGCTCAGAGAGATGATGAATCTACCAATGAAGATGATGATGAATACACATCAGAACATGAATTGTTCTGAGCCATCCAACTTAGAGACTCCTAGGTAATATGAATATTAAACAGGGGGAGTCTATGTGATAGCTGTGACAGACCAAAGAACCATCCTTCGAGCAACTTGTAGAGTTTGAGTAGATAGATCCAAAGCAGTCAGTTAGAAGAAGTACAGTTTGATAAATTAATCAGTTGTAGTAGTGAAGACCTCATGATATTATAGTGATAAATGGGTCAGCATTATGGACAGTTGTGCAGTAGAGTCTTGGAGAGTATGGATAGAGATGGATTCGCAAGAACAATTAGCAGGTTTGGACATATATATCGTAGTGGATGACAGAATTGATTCATATATTGGTTCAGAGAGTGGTTCCGAGATAAAGGAAAATTATCATAATGGATGATAGTTACACAGGAAATGGCTCGAACAATGCTAATAGATTCCAAATTGACAGATATTTTTTGGACACATGCAGTGCATACAATAGTTCACATTCAAAAAAAAGTAATGCTCAGAAAAGGAAGTGCAGACAGAAACATCTACATCAAGGTAACTCAAGATGGTATTTTATTAATTGAAGTTTATGTTGATGATATTATTTTTGGAAGTACTGATGACAGGTTAAGCCAGAAATTTGCAAAGGATATGCAGAATGAATTTGAAATGTCATTATTCAGAGAACTATCCCTTTTTTTAGGTCTTCAGATATGTCAAAGAAACCGAGGAATTTTTATTTCTCAAATTAAGTATATAAGAGAAATGCTAAAGAGGCTCGAAATGGAAGATTGCAAACTAGTTACCACTCCTATGCAAACTAGTTGCAAGTTGAGAAAATATGATGATTCAAAGTCTACAGACTAGAGGCAATACAAGTCAATGATTGGTAGATACTATATGTGACATCATCTAGACCAGATGTAATGCAGGTAGTTGGACAAGTGGAATGATTTCAAGCAACACCAAAGGAATCACATGTCTTAGCAGTAAAGAGGATTTTCATATATCTCAAGGGAACATAAGAGTTTGGATTATGGTATCCAAAAGGAAAGGATCTATCACTTATTTCCTACACAGATACATAATGGGTAGTTTTCATTGATGACCGACAAAGCATCAATGGAGAAGCATTCTACTTGTTTGAGTGTTTAGTATCATGGATAAGCAAGAAACAATCATCAATATCTTTATCTATAGTCAAAGCAAAGTATATTGCAGCAAAAGGATGTTGTACTTGGGTTCTATGGATGAAACAAACTTTGATAGATATACAGGTTGAGTATGATGAGCCTATTCCAATATATTGTGATAATACAAACGTCATCAGTATCTCAAAGAACCCAGTGATGCACTCCAAGGCGAAGCACATTCCAATAAATATCACTTTATACGGGAACATGTTGTAGAGAAGAACATCAGAGTTGAATATGTGGGCACAAAAGAACAAGTGGCAGACATCTTTACAAAACTGCTTCCAAGGGAAGCCTTTTCGTATTTTTTCTAGAGACTCAGAGTAATTTCTACTCCAAAATGAATGCTTTTGAATCCTTATCTTATATGTCTTAGATTTACATGAGGAAGCACCATAAAGAGGAAAATTTAGGTTGGGGGATCAATTTCAGGAAGAGTTCAGTCGGGGGGAGTATCCCCAAGAATATTTCAGTTAGGGGGAGAATCCTCGGATGGAAATATACCTTTGCCATTGATTACAAAGGGGGAGATATTTATCATATGCAAAGTAAATGCTTGGAAAAAGAGCACATAGGCATGGTTTCGAGGGGAGTGACAGTCACAGGGGGAGCATGAGTGATATGACTTCAGTATTTCATTAGAGTGTTTCCATCAATGCCAAAGGGGGATATTATTGATTAATTGGGTTGGTTTTCATTGATGTCAAACCTTGAAGAAAGTCTGGTAGCGAATTCCGGTAGTATAAAGGTTTGGGTAATGGACCCAAGTTTGTTTGATGGATAATGATATGTGTTTTGATATATTTGAAGGTAAGAATATTCTAGAATGATAGTACATGTCATTCCATTTCTGGTGGTATGTGGAATGTCACATAACTCCTCACGGTTAGAGAGTTATGGCCATGTGAAGTTGGAGAACCCTCATGAGTCATCTAGAAGCCCCAAAAGGTCAAATTAGTCAAAGTGGTTGCAAAGTATTTAAATAATAAAGAGAAGTGATGCGTTTAATATAAGTCAAAGTGGATACAAAAGAAATTATTTAAATAATAAAGTTAATGGAGAAATTACTAAGTGGAAAATTGGTTAGAAGTGGGTTAGCCCTAATTAAGGAAAGTGGGTTAAGATGGTTAGAAGGTAATTTAAATAATAAAGTGAAGTGATGAGTGTACTATAAGTCAAAGTGGATGCAAAAGAAATTATTTAAATTACAAAGTTGATGGAGAAATTACTAAGTGGACAAGTGGTTAGAAGTGGGTTAGCCCTAAAATAAGGAAAGTGGGTTAAGATGGTTAGAAGGTAACCCCTTAAGGAAGTTACATGAAAGTGTAAATAAGAGGCAAGGCTCTCTCATTATAATCACACTTGATCATATTGAATATCTACAAGTGACTGAGGTAACCAAAGGATATCTAAGCCAAATTTAAGAGGGAATATGAAGTAAAGAAGGCCAGAATTCAAGGGAGGATAAATTCTTTTGATGATGCTTTCTAAGGTATGTTATTTACAGGTCATCTCACCATTTTTGCAATAATTTTTTTCTAGAATGATTCAGATCGTGAAATTGGGAGGTCGTTGAGGGAACATATCCAAGTAGTTGTGATAAAAATTTCATCTTGTGGGTCATTTTATTTTTGGAGTTACACTCCGTGGAAAATAGGGTTTGTGGCTAGTCCTGAAACTAGTCTAAAACATGTGTTTCGGGTAAAAATGTCATAAATTATTCATAACAGATCCAAATTCAGTAAGAAAAAATGTATTGGTTATAGTATAGTCTCTAGTATTTGATGTACATTTTTCAGATACATACAAAAAATATTCCATGTGAGGCATGCTCTACAAGTTCGCTCTCTGGAATAAGCCAAAATTCAATAAGGTATGCCATTTTTTCTATAACTCCTTTTCTGAGAGGATCCAAGTAGTGAAACCTGGAGGAATTTCATTCAATACAATGAAGAACATTGTGTAATATTTTCATATCTTTATTCATTATAGGTACATAGTTATGATTATTGTAAGTTAGGATTGTTGACTAATCCAAAATTACTCATGTGAGACTAAAGTAAAGTTTGATGAAAATGTTAGTCTCTTGTTGTTAAAGTTAAGGAAGGTTTGCAGGTTTGTGATCATATACACCAGGTCTATTACATAGTTACAAATCATATTTGTATGATGAAATTGATGGGGGATTTTGGTTGAGGTACATGTTCGGTACATGGTTGAGACAAGTAGGTGATGAGTTGGCACATAGATGAGGTGTATAGTTCATGATGTTGGTACATATTGATGAGTCATAGTTTATGTGTATTTGATGCATGATTGGTACATATTTTGTGCATGGTTGATGCACTCATTGATGGTACAGGTTGAGGTACAGGTTGGTGCATGGTTGATGCACTTGTTTATGGTACAGGTTGATTACATGTTGTTTGGAGAGGCTATTGTGAAAGGTTATTTGTACAGGTTTGATGCATAGTTGATGCATTTTTTTATGGTACAGGATGACGTATGGTACATGTTGGCATAGGTTATTGGTACAGGTTGTTACAGGTTGATTGGTACAGGTTTATAGCAGTATATCTCACAGTGATAGTGTGATAGTGGTTCCATCATTCTACTTCTACGTTAGGGTGGTTGGACGGGGAAACGACAGGTGGTTGTAGCCACCTTCCAGTTGTAGTCAGAGAAAATAGGGGGTTGTAGCATCCTTCTGGTTGTAGCTAGAGAATTGGGGAGTTGGATTTTCCCTAAGGTTGTAACCTAAGAAACTAGGGGGTTGGAGCCTCCTTCTAGTTGTAGTTGGAAAACAAAGGAAGTTGGTGCTTCCAATGAATGTAATTCTTAAAGACATACAAGAAAAAGCATTATCTGGTTTTCTCCCGCTTTGGGTTTCCACATAAAAACATTGGTGTACTGTGTATGTGTATGATTGTTCATTTGTTCATTGTTTATTTACTCTACAATTATTGGATGATAATGATACATTGATATAACACTTGCATTATATGGTTAAAAAGGATTAAATTTATATATTACTGATTCACCCCCCTCTCAGTAATCCAACAATCTAGGGTTAGGGTTTTGACTTCCTCAACCCTCAATTGTGATAAGGTTTTGGACCTTCTAGAATCTTCTTGAAAGTCCCCACATAGCTATCCTTATATACATGAGTAACAAGGGTTGACACGACATCCTCTCGTACCATGATGATCAACATGGTAGGTTAACTTATGAGATCCATAACTTTTGCATACGATCTTCGATTGATATGATGTTTGCATCGTTGGAAAGGTCAAGATGTGTTGAATAGTGTCACAGGGTCCTAGCTATGTTAGAAAAATTTTGACGCCAAAAAATATCTTTTGATGCCTCAAAATGACTCGTTTGCTTATATATATAAGAAGATTTTTTTTTCATGTTGAGCCCATAAGGTCGTAGTGTTTCAACCATTCTCTCATACCATTTGTAATGACTCATATTACCATGTTTTTTTTTTTAATTCCAATGATAATCATATACTTGTATTGTTATACTTAACATATGGTTGATTAAATGTTTAATGCATGTAATTGTTTGATACTCTTATCTAATTGTCATTCAATATTAATATGAAAAGATATAGACTCATTGGTGTTAAGTATCGTATGTCAACTCTATCATCATACCGATCATCAACTTTACATGACTCTTGTTTTCTCATAGATATTACAACTTGATCTACTAGTTTTTCTATTATAAGTTTATTCATACAATAACACCATTGTTGGACACACCGACTACACTGAGACCGGGGAGGGGGGGTAAACATTGTAGGGATCTTTTCCCCAAAACTTCCCCTTCACAAACTTCTTAGTTAGCAATCACCATTTACTCATTACTTATAACTGTCATTCATAACCAGTCAAATGTAAATATACATCATCAACATATATCATCAACAAGTCATCATCACAAGAAGCACAATCAACACAAGATGTATGTACAATTTTATTTTATTATGGACTACAATCCTTTGGTTTTTTAGCAACAAGTGAATAGAGTACAACTCTACAAGAGCACCAACTCTATAATGCAAGACTCATCTTACACCCTAAACACCAACTGAGATGAGGCAACAATCCTCAATAGATATCAATATTTCACATGTATGCGACCTATCAGTAGTACAACACACGTATGTACGCTCCTTACCAATAGTATAGCTCGCATATGTACGCGACCGGTCTATACTACAACCTACGTATACTTCTGAGCAACTAGGGTTTTTCTTTACTTCACACACTCATATCCTCTGCAACCTGCAATCACACTCTCTTCTATATTTCACTATCCAAACTGACCCACAACCAGTCATATCACATCCAAGCTCTCCAAAAACTCACTCATGCTCCTCAACCATACAATATGAATGCTACTCAATCATGTATAAGAAATCAACATACTATAACAAACATATATGTATTGAATCAAGAGAGTGTTGCTCACTCTATCAGCCAACACAAACCAAATCACAACAGCCATATCAAGAATGCCTTAAGCATTTACCATACCATAAGCAAGAGTATCCATCAAGACAACTATGTGACCACACCTTTTGAACCAATGGATAGATCTGATGTATCTGAGCATTGTAGCCCTTCCTGGGAGCTTGATCTCAAAATCTAGAACCTCTGCATTTTCATCTCTTCAAGTTTCCATGGTTTTACCAACATGTACGCACCCTAATACACTACCAGCCCGCGTATGTACATAGCCTAATAGACTGACAACCCGTGTATAACTCAGTATGTACGCACCCTAATACACTGTTAGCCCACGTACGTCTCAGAAACTAGGGTTTCTAAGCTTCCAAAACTTTTTCCGTCAAGACCTCATACTTAAGGAAAATTTTATGCATCCATGAGATCCTCTACTCAATCTCTCTATCAGAATAGATCTTCAAGATATGCTCAAGATATGTGCAAGAGCTACACTCAAGATTCTCACCAAAGATACATAAGAGATGCATTTACACCAGAGACCCTTGCCTCTTATTTATACTTTCCAAGTAGCTTCCTTAGAAGCATATTCTAGGTCGCTCAACCCACTTCTAGGTCACTTAACCCATTTCTAGGTGACTTAACCTATTTTCCTCATTTTAGGGTTAACCACTTTCCATAAATAGAAAGTTTTCTATTTCTTTATTATTTAAATATTCCTCCTTGACTTTGTTAATTTTCTTTACCATTTAAATAATAATTTCTTCTTAGCAAGCTCTTTGACTTCTTTGACCTTTTGGGGCTTCAAGCCTACATATGAGGGTCCTCCATCTTTGTAAGGCCATAACTTTCAAACCATGAGGAGTTATGTGACATTCCACATACCATCGGAAATGGCATGACAAGAACTATCCATCTATGATAGTTTCACTAATAAATTCATTTATCTTCATCTCATTACTCCACAATCAATCATGGGTTATCCAACCATACTTCTAGGATAACTCAATCGTAAAGTGTCTTCCCATGAAGGATTTCACCATAAGGGGACCACTTTGGAGTTCATCCATTTGTACTCCTTATCAACCATGATAAGAGAATAATGAGTCATCTTTACATCAATCAAATTATGCATCATATATCAAGGAAACGACATCAATCCATCTTTATCATGTATCAATGACAACTCATTGATCCATCTTCATCTATTCATCATATCAATGAAAACTCATTGATTCATCTTCATCTATCCATTCTTATCAAGGACAATACAGATTACATAAATACATTGTTCAATATTCATCAATAATCAATCAATCACTTGACATCAATCAATCAAACCATTGGCATCAATGACAACATGATCCAAAAATCTCCCCCTTTGGAATTGATGGAAATACCAACATTGATGTCAACAACAACCATTGATGTTAACATGTAGACAAGACATGCTCTACATCAATAGTCATCAATCGCATCTATGTGACTATCTCTCCATATCAATAACCATCAATCACATCAATGTGACTATATCTACCCCTTTGACATCAATGGCAAAGGGCCATTCTCCCCTTTGGGTTGCTCCCCCTGCTTGAACTCTCCTTGGGGTTGCTCCCCTGTCTGAATTCCTTTGATATTCCTATGAATAATCTCTCCCCTTTTGAGCAAGGGATATCACTCTAATGTAATGCTGAAGATGCATCACTCATACTCCCCCTGTGACCATCGCTCCCCCTGGAATTATGCCTATGTGCTCTTTCTTCAAATATAGGGCTCTTTCCTAGTG
Organism: Picea sitchensis; assembly: GCA_010110895.2. Lineage (NCBI taxonomy): Eukaryota > Viridiplantae > Streptophyta > Pinopsida > Pinales > Pinaceae > Picea > Picea sitchensis. The sequence goes on along the minus strand of SNQJ01S0038347.1, from coordinate 180,484 downwards.
TGCTTCTAATAAATATCTCCTCCTAGAATCATGGGAAGAAGAGTGACTCCCCCTATGGGTATGTATCCCCCTGTCTTCTCTACAAGATGAACAACAAGCTACCACATGACGATCCTTGGACCTGTTTATGCATCAAACTCATGCCATACCAAACATCATGAAGCAAAATAAATATCAACAATGAATTAGAGAATCATGAGCAAAATATCAACCAAGTACATCCTGTACCAAAATGTGTGTTCATCATGCAAAACACCCATGTACATCAACATCATACAATGTGCCAAAAGATATCATCCATGGAATGTATCAACCATATGCCTCTATAAATATGCCAACATGTGCATCTACCAATATTCCAACCATGTGCATCTACCAATATGCCAAATAATGTGTCATATCACTCATGATATGTCTGTACCATGAACCAAGTGCCACAATCATCAAATGTCTCATGTAACAAAATATATCATAATCAAGTAATACCAATGATGTACTTTTAGCCAAGTACTCATCATCCAAACATATATAACTACTTGTACCAAGCAAGTATGCCAACCATGCACCAATACTACAACATGATGAATCCTCATACATGTATGCCAAATCTTCCATAAAACATGTGCCAATCAACTGCTAGTAGGTGCCTCTAGCAATATACCAATCATGCATCAACTATAGATCAAGATATGACTCATCAATGATGTACAACATGATCAACTCATCAACTCACCAACTACATGTCCCAATATGTAGCCTATCCATATTCCAAATGCATGCACCAAGATATCCAACAAGTAAGCTTCCAATAATACATCACAAGATATATTGATGAAACTCAAATATGTACTAGCTATGTACCCCAATAGATCAGTCTCAATCCTCAATTCACTACAAAAAATACTAAGCATCCAACAATACATGTACTAGTAGTGTGCTTCAATAGATCAATGACATCTCT
>SNQJ01S0038347.1:144885-175236 GCA_010110895.2 Picea sitchensis | reverse complement strand
GTAATGTTATTTTATTTATGTCGGCTTTATTCCATTAGTTGTAATTATACCTCCTAGTCTCCTATATATACCAAGGAGACATTTTCATTTGGAATCATCTTGGAATTGTACATTTATGTGGGCATAGGGAGGTTGTCCCCTCGAAGAGGCTTATTATCTGAATTTCTCTCTTTTTCAAGGCATTGAGTACTTATTCTAAGGTTTTTCTATGCTATATTGGTATTTGGTTCTTAACACATAACCAGTCAAATGTAAATATACATAAACAACACATAACAACAACATATATCATCAACAAAATATCATCAGAAGGAGAACAATGAACACAAGATGTATGTACAATTTTCTTTTATTACAGACTACAATGCTTGGGTTTTTCAGCAACAACTGAATAGAGTACAACTATAAAAGAGCATCATCTCTATAATGCAAGATTCATCTTACACCCTCAATACAAAAGAGATGCATTTACACAAGACCCTTGCCTCTTATTTATAATTTCCAAGTAACATCCTTAGAATCATCTTCTAGGTCACTCAACCCACTTCTAGGTCACTTAACCCATTTCTAGGCCACTTAACCTATTTTACTCATTTTAGGGTTAACCACTTTCCATAAATAGAAAGTTTTCAATTTCTTTATTATTTAAATATTCCTCCTTGACTTTGTCAATTTTCTTTACCATTTAAATAATAATTTCTTCTTAGCAAGCTCTTTGACTTCTTTGACCTTTTGGGGCTTCAAGCCTACATATGAGGGTCCTCCATCTTTGTAAGGCCATAACTTTCAAACCATGAGGAGTTATGTGACATTCTACATACCACGAGAAATGGCATGACAAGCATTGCCCATCTAGGATAGTTTCACTAATAAATTCATTGATCTTCATCTCATTATTCCACAATCAAGCATGGGTTCTCCAACCATACTTCTAAGATAACTCAACCGTAAAGCGTCTTCCCATGAGGGATTTCACCATAAGGGGACCACTTTGGAGTTCATCCATTTGTAATCATTATCAACCATGATAAAAAAATAATGAGTCATCTTTACATCAATCAAAATATGCATCATATATCAAAGAAACCACATCGATCCATCTTTATCATGTATCAATGACAACTCATTGATCCATATTCATCTATGCATCATATCAATGACAACTCATTGATTCATCTTCATCTATCCATTCTTATCAAGGACAATACATATTACATCAAGACATTGTTCATCAATCATCAATCAATCACTTAACATCAATCAATCAATCAATCTCTTGACATAAATCAATCAAAACATTGGCATCAATGAAAACATGATCCAACAACCATAATACTCATACTTAAATTTATAAATGGCTTCTCCTCTTCGTAGGGACAAGTTATAGTGCTAAGGTTTGGACATGACTTGTATAGGTAATATTTCATTTTACTTTTGTTTAAACTCTTAAAACATCATGGGTCATGGGATCCAAATTATTTTGAGAATGAAATGAAAGAGGAGATATAACAATGAAATATAAAAATATATTGCAATAAACGAAGAGGTACAACAATGCACAAATTTTTATTAATGAGAGAAATGTACAGAAACTGTAAATTACAGAGTGAATGACTTGCTAGAATGGTGGAAGTTTATCTCTCAGATGTGATGGATACCTTCATTCGTAAGAAGATGATGATGATGATGCTTACAATGAGGCTTTAGAGGCATTTTTAACATAAATAAAATCCAAAACCCTAACCTCGAAAGATGAAACGCCAAAAGGTTTGCAAGCCCCGATGGGGGTAGTTGGTATGTCAACTTCCCAAGGGCATAACGTTTGCATACAATCTTTGTTTGGGGCACACGATATCTCATTGGAAAGGTATATTCGAGGAATACACATTTTTTTTCCCAATTTGGATAAATCCTATTGTGTGACTGTGGCGTGCCCAAAAAACGTTGTTTAGGACCTCAAAACGACCCCATAAGTTTAGGACCTGAAAAGTTGTAGAAAAACTACCAAGGTTGAAACCCCTGTTTTGAGACCGTGGAATAGGTGGGTGACCATACATTTCCACCTGGATCATTCTTACCCCCTTAGGAAGAAATGGTCTCCATTAGGTCGATTCCTCGGGGAATCTTTTGTTGAATCTGAACCTTGGTGAGCTACTTGCCTTGTTGAAGAAGTTTTCCTGCTTAGCTTGTTGAATGTTGTTATGAACTTGTTGTTGGAGGGGTTGGGTCTATTTAACCAATATAGTTACATGATATTCCTGAGTGTGGGACCACTATGTTGGTGAAGATGCAACATGAAGAACATGAAGGGATTTATCATAACTTGGTTTGACTGGAAAATATGGAGGTAGCCCCGTAGATGTAGTAGGAATATATTGGTTCTCTTCTACAATCTTGTTGATTTGCTTCTATTGGATAGTAGGGTCTTGGGATGAGGCTACAATGGTTGTAGTGTCCTTCTCTTTTGACTAGATTATGAAGAGGCTAAACTTTGCAGTATGAGAGATTACTTTGCCGCACTATTTTGTCAGGACAATAGTCAAAACTACCTCTAGTATCATGTAGGGATGACCCCCCAGAGTAACAATGATGCTACGAGGTCAAGACTAATAAACAACATGTCACCTCCACATATATGGTTGGCCTAACAGAACATCGCATAATTCCAATGGGGAAACATCACACAATACCTCATCCTTGAAGGGATTGATTTTGTATGACAAGCGACATTGTTCGCAGACACGAAGATCTCGTCCCTTTTGAAGTCATCCAATGTTGTATGGTTGTGGGTGTGGTGTTGTCATAAAATCCAACTGCTTGATGCCCTATGTTGAGACGAGGTTCTTCTGGATTCCTCTATCAACAATAAAATGCAGTGGGGTCCCCTTCACCCATTTCTATGAATGGAAAAGGCGCCCCCCCTCCTCAGGATCCTATGGTTATTCTAGTTGGATTGTTGTGGTTGTGACAGGAGTAGTGGGTTCTACATCAATTATCTTTCTCATTTTATTGTCTGAATCATAGTTCGATTTGGGGCTCGGTTCTGTTTCTTTGAGCTGGGCTACCAATCACTATTTTGAGTGACATTCATCGATGTTGTGCCAAGGTATGTTGTGGAAGTTGCACCAGTTCCCAGTGTCTTTATTTGTCTTCCCGTTGCTATTATTTTCCTGTGGATTGGACTGGATTTCTTGAGGTTGGATATTATGTGGATTAGGGTTGCCTTTACCATACTTTGGTTGTTGCAAATTTGCAGACTCAAATTCCTACTTGTTGTGGTGCTTAAATTTATGCTCTATTTTGAAAGAATATCAATAAGCTTCTTCCAGTGATGAGATTTCTAGAAAATCCATTTTGGTTTGGATGTACCTATGTAGAGCCCCACGGTATTTTAGAACCGGATGCCACTTGAAGTCTTTGATACCCAGCTTGGTGCGTAAAGTATGGAAGGTATTTGTGAAATCTGGCACTGTTTGTCCCTTCTCTTGATGCAGGGTGGTCCATCTCATGTACTGGTCATCATAGTTTCCCATCTCATGTACTGGTCATCATAGTCTCCCAAAATCCTTTTTTTGAACCCCCCTCCCAATAAATATTTATAATAAAAGAAACCCATATTTTTATTAGATACCCCTTTTTATACCCCACAATACCTATAAAACCCTTGAGGGCCCACATCCCCCACCCCAATACCCACAATATATTGACTTTATTTTTCTCAATTTAAAAAACCCTTTTATGAATGAACGTGATAAGATATTGGTCAACAAAGGTGAAGCCCCAGTGGGTGAGTGCCAGAGCCATTTCTATGCTCTACCATACATAGGGTTTCGACATTCAATATGCATCCTTTGGATTCTACAAAATGTTTTCAAACCAGGGTGATAAAATTACCAAGGTAATGTAAGTGACAATTTTGTTGATTCTACACAACTGTCTAGCTTTTATTCAAGTCTGGTGTTTTTATACAACTAGCAAACTAATTTCTTTTTGTGGTTTGTACACAAGTTCATTTGGCCTTTCGGAACAAATGTTTGTGGCTTGCATACAGACCGGTTCTACCTTTGAGAATAAACATTTTTTTCTTTCAATATGCTCTTCAGTCACCCAAACTCCAGGGTAAGAAACCAAATTGGTCTACAACAAGTAGCTTTACATTTCGGTTATGATATAATAATTTATACATGAATAGTGATTTTGGGTTATGATTTATATATAGGTTTCGCTTAAACCCTTGGAGCGAAATCGATTCCATATGGTCATTGATTCCAAGTACCGAAATCCTAGTGCTTACCTATATGATTTAAAATCATTATCGGGCTAAGAGCTTCACTAAAATTTAAGTGGTGATGAGGAATTTATATGTCGTGTTACAAAGATTAGATGGCATTGATCTCATTGTTTAATTTTAGTTTTTCTCTATTAATTACTTTGTTTGACTTCAACATATGAGACATGGTTGTTTGATCTCATACGTGCTCTTCAATATTTTGTATGTATTATAAACATCCCCTCTTTTGAATCTGGTTAACAACGAATTTTTTCTTATGATTAAAGGGTTTATATCATTTTATGGTTTCACTTCAATAACATTATACTCTGGTTTGATTAAATTACTGGTATAATATATTCATTACTTAAAAATTTCATTTTTTTTTTTATAAAATAAAATATTTTTCGTTTCTTTAGTGGCTCCCCTCAAGCCAAGTCGTCATGGACAATGGCTTTCACAGGTTCTTTTTAAAAATTTATAGGATTTTAGTTGTGATATCTCTCCTGAGTTAAACCTTGATTCTTTAATTTACTCAATATGCATTATTTTTATTTTCCTACATCATATATTGCTCTCTTTGATTGATGACACTCAGGTTTCATTATCTCTTTAAATTGAGTTAAACTCATCTTTGTTTTATGCTTATATATAATTTTTATATTGGCATCATTCTCTTTGTTGGATAGTTCTTTTCTTAGTAATATAAGGGTTTTTGTGTTTAAGAAAAAGGGATTACACAATTTATGACTTTGCTTATATTAATGTGTTCTCATAGATTCTTTTTAAAAGTTATCCTATTCTTTTTTGAATACCAACTTTAATTATAATATCTACAAATATCTCAGTTATGGTTCAATTTAGGTTTTAATACATTGTTATTTTTCTAGTTGTAAATATGCACTCTCTATTTAGTATTCAATTTAGGTTTTAATACATTGTTCTCTTTTTAGTTGTAAAGATGTACTCTCTCTATTTAGCATTCAATTTAGGTTTTAATACATTGTTCTCTTTTTAATTATAAAGATGTACTCTCTCTATTTCACATCCATGTACTGTATTGTAAAATTCGTTAATACAAATTTAATGGCTAGAATAGATACTTTATATATACAAGAAAATTCAACATATGTGCTATATACAACCATTGTATTCTCTATTGTCAACACAATTAATCTTTCTCTTTTTAACAAATACTTTGTTTTAAATAAAAGATAACTAGATGTGTTTTTCCTCTCTTTCTATCTACAACATAAATAATATATTTATTACTAATCTGGTATATATTTGATCAATTGTAAATAACCTTCAACATGTATCATTTTTTTTTCTCTTGGTTACCAACAAATAAATAATAATAAAAGATACACAGATTTATTTTTTATTATAAACAATAAAAAGACTTATGCAAATATTATCTACTACAATACAAGTTCTTTATCAATAAATAATTATAAAGAAAAAAAAAAACATATTTGAGCCTATTTTAATATCTGGAAACTAACTAAGTAGAGAACCAATTCCTCCCAACCATATACACAAACAAGAAATGTTACTTGTTCTTGTCACCCCCAAGCCTAAATCGTTATTCTATAGGGACTAAAATTGTATAACCTTCTCCAGATTTCTAGTTTGATTATGTCTAGAACCATCAAACTCAATTCCTCACAAGTACTCAACAACATCCTTTCTCATAACATACTTTTATATAATATCTTTCCTAAGTCTTTTCAAGTTGACCTCATCCCTAACCCTAGGGAATATTCTTGGCCTAACTTTGTGCTAGCTTGTTCCCCCACCTCCCACACTCTTGGAGTAGTGTTTCACTTGTCCCATGGACAATAATTTAATCTGGTGGTTTTTATCCTTTTTCACTCACCCATGGAATAATGATTTACTCTTTGTAACTAGATTTTCTTTCTTGATAATTAAAATAAAAATAAAAATAAAGATTACAAAAAATATTCATCATCAATGTTTATGATGATATAATTCCACACAAGTATTTTTTAATACTTTCACAACATAATAAATTCAATGTTTAAATATTTGTAAATTAAAAGACATTACAGTTGGGAATTGTTCTCACCTTATTTTATTACACAAAAAAAGTGTGTGCTAAACCACACATTCATTCTAGAGTGTTTGCACGCTCATGTGGGTGTTGTCCTAAGCTTGACATATGAGGAGAGCACAATCCCCAAACTCTTTCTCTCTGAAAAACACTCTCATTACTCGACATGCGCTATGCAAAACAACCATAGCAAGTAGTCTTTTTGTTTTTTAGTGTAATTGTAAAGAAAAAATTTGTCGGAAATTTTGTGTAATTGGAAGACAATTTTCATCTTGTGTAATTGGAAAGCAAATTCTACCTTCTTGTGTAATTGGAGGGAAACTTTCTGAAGACATTTTTTGTATTTTAGTGTAATTAGAAGGTAATTTTTGTCTTGTTGTGTAATTGGAAGACAACTTTAGTTTTTTTTGTGTAATCGGAAGGAAACTTTTGAATTATCTAGAAAAATGAGAGTTTATTTGTTGTATTGTTTAAAGTGAAGCTAATGAGAATTTAAGGTAAAGTTATAATATTCAGAAAGTTATAATGTTTTTTCTCTACACTAGGATAAGTTTCTCAAAAATAATATATAAAGAGGCCTTTAAATCCAGTTGAAATTCAAACCTTACAATTTAAACTTGTTTGTAGTTGAATTGTAAAATCTTCTAAAAATTGGGGTGTGCATACTAGAGCTTCTTTTCTAACTAGGTAAAAGGATTGGCTATGAGTTTGTATTATCTGCAATATATTTCTATTTTTACATGAAGCTTTGTGGATTTTTAAATTCTTCTTATCCAATGTTGTCAATGTTGTCATGGGTGAAATTTAGTAAATATTTGGATGAACCACTATCTTCACCAATCATTTTATGTTCAATGGATGAAAGTATTTGAGTTGTTCATTTGAAAAAAAATGCATAGTACATTGGACATCAAGAATCATTTGAAAAAAATCCATAGTACATTGGACATCAAGAACTGGAATGAGCTTTTTAAGTTACCTCTCAGATCCGATTAAATTAAGAACGACTATAAGTAGATTGACCCTAACAGCTCAGACAAGGTAAGTAATATGAGTATATTGCATCGAGGATCATCAATATCTTTGGGAATTGGCCCTAACAGCTCAAAATAGGTAAGGCTTTGATTGCAAGGACGTTAGTCAAACTTTCATTTTGCGAGGACCTTAATTGAGAGAGATAGAATGGTTGACATGAATACATGAATCGTTGAACACGAGTCCCCTAATGTACAAGTAGTAAAACTATCCAATGAGATTGAATAATGTTTGACCGCAGAAAGGCCATGACATATATCAAGCCAAAGAAATCTAAAGACCCCCATACAATAACATTTTTTATCATTATAGCCTCATACACTTTGAACAAAATCAGAATTGATCTTCTTGATCTTGTAGTCTAGAGAGATCTAGCTTGTGTTCAAATCATTGCATGTTGTCTGGAATGAGGGGATGGGCTAAACATTAGAAAAAAAGAAGTCATTTCTGGGCATGATTCAGACTAGAATGGGGATCATAGTTTTTTATACAATTTCAGCGCAGACTACTTTGGGTCGTATATATTAACTGGAATTATTTTATATATTCTATTTTTTTTACTATTAACAGTCTTCATCATTACAATATGTGTGTATATTGTGACTAGCAGAATAAAAAACTAGTCTGGTGGAGTCATCCGATTGCTTCCACTATAACCTCGCATAAGGTAAGTTGAGGGTTTAGAACCTGTGACTTCACATTACAGAGTGTCGTAACAGTACACTCCATCACAAACTCGGGGGTTAAAGTATTTATTTTTTGAAGTGAATTTGTTGATAGATACTCTAGGTTATAGATGATGCTTAGTAAATTTCAATTAAAACATGTATATAATGGTTAGTTGTAAACATTTCCTTAAATTTTACATTTTTAAAAAATATTTACACATCAAAGGATTCGATTCCTATAAATCTTTGATATATCATGAATTAAAATGAATCTAAGTTGGTTAATAACTAAGTTACAAATAACTAATAAGAAAATATGAAGCAAACATGAAACAATGCATAACATATGGTTGTCCATTATTATAGACAATCTCATTCAAATGACACATGCACTTTGATATGTGATTTTAGTTTGTATTTTGTAATGTTTAATTTGCAACCTTAATAGATAAAAGGGAGAATATGAGCAATCTTAGTGAATATTGTTGATTTTTCTATATCAAATGATATTGTATATTCAATATGTTATTACAATGATGAGTGTTCCATATACAGAGAACATATGATGACCATCCATGAAAGGATTTGTCCCTTGGATAAACAATAACTATTTATTATTAGCATTACTTATTATATATACTATTTAATAATCAATAATTATATTATTAATTATTAATCTAGGAGAATGTCTTCTTGATGTTTTCCAAACATTAGCACTCCCTCTCAACGAGGGAGACATTCTACATCATGCCAATATTGTCTCTGAAGTATACAAACTTCACCCTAGAATCATGACACCTATCTATCAGTATTGGAAGATGTCTCTCTCCCACCTGAATCGAGGGGAAACTACCCCTGTGATTCTCCCTCTGAGCCAACTGACTCTCTCTGAGATCAGGATCACTCTAGGTCGGCATGTGATAACATCTAGCATCTCCATTCCTTATCATTCCTAATCAAATCAACATGAATAAGGAGAAAGACTACACCTGGGCCATTCACCACAGGTACACCCTTGTGAGTGAGTGTCGACCCAGTGCTATTTGAAGCATGGAAAGAACCTCAAGTATCTCGAGTCCATATCATTCCTTTTCATGATCAAGGAAGGACTACGCATGGGCCCATTTACCACAAGTATACCCTTGTGATAAATGTATCCTATCTACCTTGGTTTGTATCCTAATCTAAGATAAGGTCCTCATGATGTTTACTCGGGGCATTGTAGTAAAAGGTCTGTCACACATAGCACTCACATGTGGACTTCTAGAGGATAGTCCCTCTATAAACACTAGGGTCAACTCCCCATAGTGTGAGACACCAAGGTCAACTCCCTTGATGTGTCCTCATGTGTTTTCATAAGGGACGTGTCCTCATGTTCTCTCCACAAGAGATGTTGGGCTATACGCCCAAACCCACTTATCCCTCTTAGACAAGAGTCCTCACAGATCAACTCAACTCAATCACAGAGGAGTATGATCTGGACTTATAGAGGCTACTCCCTCTAGAAGCACTAGGGTCAACTCCCCATAGTGTGTGATGTCAAGGTCAACTCCCTTGACATGTCCTCATGTGCTCTCCACAAGGGACATGTACTCATTTTCTCTTCACAAGGGATGTTGGGATCTAAACCCAAACCCACTTATCCCTATTGGATAAGTTTCATCATATATCAACTCAACTCAGTTACAAAGGAGTACAATCTAGAGAATGTATTAGGAACCTGCAAACATCAACACTCCCTCTTAGCGAGGGAGGCATTCTCTACCACACCAAGTTTGTCATGGAAGTAATCAAACTTCGTCCTTGTAAGGGGTTTGGTAAGAACATCATCAACCTTCTCATTTGTAGGAAGGTATTTCACCAATAATGCTTTCCTCTACACCATGTCTTGGATGTAATGGTACTTGATATCAATGTGTTTCGATTTTTCATGAAAAACCCGATCTAGAGCTTCACATAGATCTAGTTTTCATAATGAACTTTGAGAGCTTCACATAGATCTAGTTTTCATAATGAATAACAACAGAATCTAGCACATGTCCAAATAAATTTTCAAGGAGCTTGTGAAGCCACACTGCTTCATGGACTTCCACACTCAATGCAATGTACTCTACTTCTTCGGTGCTCAAAACCACATAAGTTTGTTTCCTACTACACCAGGAAACCATGACAGATCCCAAAGTGAAGAAACACCCAAAGGTGCTCTTCTTGTCCATTGCGCTCCTTTCCCAATCAAAGCCAATATATCCCTACAATATCATGTCAATACTGTAAGTATGTCTAAGACCATGTCCAACAATGCCTCGCAGGTATATCAACACATGCTTCACAACAATCCAGTGTGTCTATCTCAGTTGAGTCATAAACTGGCTAAATGCACTCGCTGCATATCAAATATCTGGTCTGGTGTTAACCATATACATCAATTATCCAATCAGTTGTCTATACGGGGTCGGATCAATCTTGTCAGAATCGGAAGAAGACACACTTAGTTTCTTCAAATTCATTGCCATTGGTGTAGACATGGGCTTACAATTCAACATCCCAAACTTCTTCAATATATCAACTGTGTACTTCCCCTAACTTAGGAATATATCATCATTTATTTGCCACACCTATAGTACCAAGAAGTATTGCATCATACCAAGGTCCTTCATCTCAAACTCAGAGGACAACACATACTTTCATTCAACAATAAGGCTCTTTGTACTGGTGAGGAATAAATCATCAACGTAGAGGACCAAAATCAAGGACTCACCATTAACAATCTTGTAGTACAGGTTGGGATCAAAATTACTTTTGTTGAAGCTCAAAATCATTAGGTTTCCATCCATCCTTTCATAGAAAGATAGAGGTGCATGCTTGAGTCCATATAGAGCCTTCTTCAACCTTTACACATGAGACTCCTTCTCATGTATCACGAAACCATATGGATGCTTGATGTATACTTCTTCCTCAATCTCTCCATTGAGAAAGGTTGTCTTCCAATCCATCTGATGTAGTCTCCAACCCATGGATGTTGCAAGGGAAATAATCATCTAGATAGAAGTGTATCAAGTGGCAGGAGAAAATGTCTCATCATAATCTATTCCCTTCACCTAAGAGAATCCTCTAGCAATAAATCTCATTTTTTGTTTCTCGATGCTCCTGTCAGTTGTGTGTTTGATATTATAGCTCCATATGGAAGTCACTACAGACTTCCCCTCAGGTCTCGGAACAATATCCCACACATCATTATTCATGATGGTATGATACTCCTCCATCATGGAATCTTTCCATACTAGCTGACTAGATGCCTCCTCATATTAGGAAGGCTCAAAATCAATTATGTGGCTCATAGCTGCAGCATAACATGAATATATTTGAGGTCTCTTGCTCTCTCCAAAGGTACCACAAGGAGATGCATGTCCTTATACCTCATGTAGAGTCTGACGGGCCCATGCAGATCTCTTCTGACCTACTACAATATTTCTGGGAACATCAACTAGAGCTACAAGATCAATGAGATCAATTGGATCAATAGGCTCAATTGTCTCCCTCTGAACTGATGGAGGATGAGGGGGATAAGGCACCATATCTTCCTGTCTCTCACTATCAATCTCCATGTGAGATCCTCTATATCTCCTTAAGGCTACCTCCTCCTCAAAGCTAACATCTCTGCTCACCTCAATCTATCTTTAACTAGGGATGTAGATCTGATATGCCTTCGAAGACTCATTGCTCCCCACAAATGTACCCTTTCTTCCTGAAGGGTTTATATTTTCCTTTTCTCCTTGGGTACATGAATGTATACTGGACACCCAAATATCCAGAAGTGTCCAACCTCAGGCTTCACTCCAGTGAAGGCCTCCTCTGGAGTCATGTTCCTCAAAGTCTTATGAGGACTTTTGTTCTGAACATACACTGCAGTCATGGATTCCTCTTCCCACAAAAACATAGGTAAATGTTGATCATGAATCATTGCTTTGAATGCCTCAAAAATAGATCTATTCTTCCTCTATGTGATCAAACAATAGTACATAACTACCTCCAAGCGATCTGGTAGTCTCCATGGAAATCATCTAGTAGCACACAACTACTATAATGCCATCCAATAGAACATGATTACTCCAAGACATAGTAGTACACAACTACTATCCGGTGATACACAATCACTACTAGTGGTACAAAACCACTGCTGTTAGCACACAACTATTGTCTAGAGACACACAGTCCTCACCAGTGGTCCACAACCACCGTAGTAGCACACAACTACTGTCCACTTTCCAAAGCACACAACATTATGGTAACCACCACATCAACACATTGAAGCATGCTTCACGTGATCTCGACTACAAAGACTTTTGCGTTGCTTCTCATGTCCATCTCAATCATTCCTCGCCAAATAATCGTGTTGATATAGAACACCAACACCTCGCACTCATAATTTTCGATTCTCTCATATGTTCCATGAGTTACCCTTCTTCATAGAAAATTTGGGCCTACCTCTGTAGTGCTAATGCACCTTTGTTGGTTCAATGGAAATCCGACCCAACAATAATAACGAAAATCCATCCCAACAACCAATTGGGAACCTTGAGAAATATTCTTCATTTCCATCGACAATAAATAATATCCACTCCAAGTTCTATTTTAGCATCAACCTTTCAAACTTCCTAATCGATGGTGAGAATGGAAAATACTTTTGATCTGATCAACTGAATATGAACCTCGATCAAACATGTGAAACAATGGGATGTTGGTGTCTTCTTCCACCTTTTCCAATCACAAGACCAATATTCTCGTGATTTTATTCATCAACGCATTGCTTCTTATGGTGCTCACCAGGCATCACCAAGTATTTCATTTCTATAGCATGTCGCTTTTTTACCAGAATTCCCAACTCTTCATGTCGTTCTTGTAGTGTGGATTTGGTTCCTGACAACCTAGTCTTCCATGGTCTTCGTTTCATGCGTGAGAACCAGGATTTTCACATCATCATTTGTTTCCACAACAAGGTTGGCCTAGTAATGTTCACATCGAAGCTCTCCCACCAGTCGATGTGTGTTGTAAGATCCGGTTAATTCAACATAAGAATAAAAAATGGTTTCATGTGACAGTTCCCAATTTGAAAGGCGATGAAAAATACGCAACACCATCATAGGTGGCATCAAAGAAAAGACTCACCACCCTAGATTCCTCCTTTCTTTCTGTTAGAAATCTTTCTGTCTTGGGTAATTTCAAAGAAATTTTTTTCGCTACTGGAACTTCTGGTAGCGCCTTCATTAAAAATTTTGGCAAGAGATTCTACTCTCGAGAATAACAGTTTTTTAAAATTTTGTTTTACAAAATTTATTAGGCCCGAGGCCCAATTTCCAAGTTCAAAGCCAATCATCCGAGAGCCTATAGTGGCCCATAGCCTTGTACTACACATCAAGATATTTTGAAAGTGGTTTTTCATATAAAGAAATGTGTTTGTATTTTTCTTGTATATGTGGTATAATCTATATAACACAAAAAATGATATAGTCAATGATTGCGCAGGAGTATCTATTTTCATTATAGATATGGCTGCCATGTGTTGAGATTAGAATAGCACGAGCACTTTCAAGAATCGTGACGCCAACCTCTCAATCTACCAATTGTTTTAATGTGTTGATGATGTTACATACAAGTGCGTAGGTGTAAGTGCCCGATGGATATTGATCCTTGAAAGCTAAGGCATTGACAATGTAATTTCCATAAATCATCTAGTCATCGGGAAAAATAATAACATGAGAGAATATGAATACCAGGTGTCTGTTTCAGGTCTATGGGGTAATTATGCAATGAACAATGAAATCTTAGGGTCCAGAGAGGTCGCCTATGGAAAAAACTATTCTTGGTTATCTCAATAGGAAAAGGAGTGCAAGAGACTACACCATTTTTTAGAGACCTTTTATGCAAGCCCAGTATTGAGCATCTTGAGTAATCAGGTTTCATTGAAATAAAAGTATATTTGTGGAAAATCTTATTCTTCTAGGATTCCTTCAATGTCAATGGCAATTGTTGGCCCTATTTCTTCAGAGAAAGTGCTCGTGCCTGGTGCTAAGGGGGCATCACTTATAGGAGATTTCAATAATTGGAATCCCAATGTTGATGTTCTGACTAAGAACGAGTTTGGAGTATGGGAGATATTTTTACCAAATAATGCAGATAGTTGATCCTGGATCTTTTCGTCAAGTGACTTATTAAAGAATTGTATTATATGAGCATAAACTAAAGTACACCATAAAGAAGGAAAAGCTCAAAAGGAAAGAGACATAAGCATGCAATCTGAACACGAAGAACTTGATAACGGAGTTCGTCCCTAGTGGACTACGTCTCCGGTTCCTGCTCTCAAATGGGTAGGTATTTTTATTAACTCCACAAAAGAATTGGGAAAACTACATAAGTATACCTCATTCTAGAGTTAAGCTACAAAATATTTTCTCAGATCAGAAAAATAACATCACCATTGCTTTCGTGGCGTTGAATTACCTAAAAATGTCTGTTTCCACACCTCGGTCTGAGTCTAGCACTTTCAGACCCAAGAGACACCCCTGCCTCAATTTTCGTGCCCTGCCTTTGCAATAAATGTCTAGGAAAAATCTTGAAATGCATGCCCAGTCTCAAAATCTGCGCCCTGGTCTCTCCTATCCTCCCATCCCGTACACTGGTGGAAAGCCCCCTTTTTATAAATTTTGTTGGGAGGTTATGTAATAATGGGACGGTTTGGCATGCCGGTTAGAGGATGTTATATTAAGGTGTTAGTTAGGCGGAGGTCCTAGGGTTAAATCCCACGTGCCTCCCCTTTTAATACACGATTAGAACAAGTTTTGGCGCGCTCTGCTAAATATGGTGGCCAGCTACTAAAGTGGCGGACCAAGTGGAATATGTTGCTAATCTGGTGGAACTGCCGCCAGATTTGGTGGTATATAATTATATATATATATATATATATATATATATATATATATATATTGAATTTCGATCATTGGGCATTTTCCCACTTCCACATGGTAGCCCATGACTGGGCCACGTGGCATCCAATCATTGGCCCACGTCACCTCATTGCATAGTCAGCCTACCACATCACCCCGTCACGTGTCGTATGGATTCCACGTCAGCCTGCCACGTAGTGTACGGATGCCACATGTCCTGTACGGACTACCACATGGAAAATTTTCATTGGTCCACATGTCGGCCCAAAAAGTCCAAAAATGAGTGACACGTGGCATCCTCTCCTGCTACCACGCTAGCAAGACATGTGTCGCCCTTTGTGCTTACCATGTATGTTGTACGGATGATGACATCATTTGTACTGATGCTGATGTCAGTAGTACGGATGCTAACTCATCCCTGTTGACTCGGTTAGGTTGACCAAAACTTTGACCGTGAATATCTTTCGATTTGTGACTCTGTTTGACGAACCGTTTACGCCGTTAGAAATATTGCGACGTGATCTTTGTGATCCTTCCATTTTCACTGAGTTTTGGGAAATTTTAATTTTTCCCCTTTCTCTATCTACTGAAGCCATTATGAGCATCCTGAGTTGCCTCTGCGAGTTCTGAGTTGTTCTTAGCCTTCTCTGGATCGTTTTTGGATCACACCTTCCCACTGAGAGATTTTTGGACCACCAAAAGATTTCATCAATCAACTGGTAAGTGAGGGAAGAGTCCCCTAACTTTTTCCTTCTCAATCCACTTTTCCTTGCTTGGATGTGTGCCCTTTAAGCCTACTCAAAGATAATCAACATCACCCCTGCATGAAGTCCTCGTCCTTCTGTCCAGGATGATATCTTCCTGTAAGTCATCCAAGTACTCAGGTGCAAAATCATCAACTAAAGGCATTGAAACTTCCTCATCCTAATCCATAATCATGGGAGGCTAAAAAAGTTTCAAGTTCTCTATGTTCACAACTGAGTAAATTTGCATATAAGGCGGAAGATCTAAAAGAAAATAATTAGTGCTTCTTTTCTCCAAGATAGTGAAGGGTCCATAATGAATGGGCTTGAGTTTCTTGCCTTCACCCTTCAATCGTTCCTTGCTAATGTGAAGCCATACCCGGTCTCCAACCTAGAGCTGATGATCAACCCTATGCTTGTCATGTCAAGATTTATATTGTTCTTAACTCTTCTCCAACTGTTCCTTGACTGCTTGGTGTATACGTTGGCTCCTCTGGATGAACTTTTGGGCTCTTTCCTCTATTCATTCTTCATTCACATCGGCATCTCTCCCATACATCAAGTCCAAAGGAACCTTGGGTAGGTACCCAAAACATGTCTCAAAAGGTGAACTCTGAGGGAGGAATGTAAAGCTTGGTTATAAGCATGTTGTGCATAGGGTATCTTTTCTTCCCATAACTTGGGATGCTTGTTGTAGTAGTCTCGAAGAATAAATACCATTGTTCTGATTACCACCTTTGTCTTTTTGTCGATCTGTGGATGGAAAGCAGTGCTCCTCCTCAATTTCGTATCCATCATTCTCCACAAGCTAGTCCAAAAGTCCCCAAGGAATCGAGTATCTCGATCTGAGACGATGGACGTGGGTAACCCAAAGTGAACCCAAACATACTGAAATAAGTGATCAACAGTCTTCTCATTAGTGATCTTCTTTTTACATGGCATCAAGATACACATCTTGCTAAACCTATCCACTACAACATACATATAGTCATGACCCCCTTTGGTCATTGGCAAACCCCCTACAAAATCCATGGAAATAATTTCCCATGGATGGGATGGAAGTGGTGAATATAGCCCCAGTTTTTTATTAGTGGGCTTACAAGTAGAACACATCACAAACCCCTTTACATATTTAGTTACAATTTATTTCATTTGAGGCCAATAACAAAACCTTTGCAAATGAGCTATAGTTTTTCTTACCCCAAAATGCCCAGACACAAGAGAAGTGTGAGCTTCTCGTATTACATGGACTCGTTCATTTTTAGGAATACATAGCTTCCCAGGATGATAGAGTAATTTTCCCTGCAGACAATAGTTCTCTACTTGTGCACCATGGGTTCGCTTCTCATATACTTCTTTAAAATCTTCATCGATGGCATATTGTTCTACATAGCTATCATGAGATAAAGAAGTATTCTTCAAAATAATATAAGCAACAATAGGAGGTCTAGAAATCATATCGGCTACCTTGTTACTTATACCCTTCTTGTACTTGATTACCAAATGAAATTGTTGTAGAAAACCCATCCATATGTAGTGTCGATATTTTTGCAGTTTGGTATGTGCTTGAAGATGTTGTAAGGGCCGTTGATCTGTATGTATGATGGTTTCCTTCCCTAACAAGTTGTGCTTCCATTTCTTTACACTCTGAACTAATGCATACAACTCTTTATCATATGCAGGATAGTTAACAACAACTTGGTTAAAAGTCTCAGAGTGGTAAAATATAGGCTTACGATATTGCATCAATACTGCACCCATAGAATATTCACTGGCATCTATCTCGATCTCGAAAGGTTGTTGAATATTTGGCAGTGCTAATACTGGTGTGGTACTGATCTTCTCCTTCAAAGTGTCGAAAGCTTTTTTTTTCTTTCCTTCCCACTGCAATTTTTTCTTCACATTGGTTAAGGCATGCAAAGGAGTTGTTATAAAGGAGAAGTTTGAAATGAACCTCCTCCAATACTGGACTACACCCAAGAAGCTCCGGATCTCAATCACACTTTTTGGCGCAGGCCAATTTACAATTACATCAATTTTGGAAGGATCAATATTCAATTGTACTCCTCCTACAATATGACCTAAGTATACAAGTGCAATCTTGCCAAATTCCCATTTAGACATTTTTACATACAACGTTTTTTTTTGCAAAGTATCCAATACCTACTTTACATGCCTTACATGTTCATCCCAAGACCCGCTAAAAAAAAGAATGTCTTCTAAATACACAATCACAAACTCATCTAGGAAAGGCCTGAATACATCATTCATCACATGCAGAAAAGTTGTTGGAGCATTACAAATCCCAAATGACATAATTAACCACTCAAACAATCCTTGTTTGGTTTTAAAGGAAGTCTTCCATGCATCCTGTTCTGTGACCGTGATTCGATGATATCCAGTGTGAAAATCAAACTTAGCGAAATAAACAACATTCTTCAATTGATCAAGTAAATCATCTATGCGAGGAAGAGGGTATCAATTTTTCACCGTGGTTTTATTTAAAGCCCGGTAATTGACACACATTATCCATGTTCCATCTTTCTTTGGCACCATCATGATCGGAGAACCACAAGGAGATGATCTGGGCCTAATGACCCCTTGATCCAATAAGCCCTGTACCTTCTTCTTGATCTCTATCATCTCCACAACTGACATCCTGTACATGCCCACATTAGAAAGAGGAGAATCCTGCTGAAGATGTATCTCATGTTGGATTTCCCTCTTAGGAGGTAATCCATCCGGTTCCTAAAAAATATCATCATACTTAGAAACAATATTAATTAATTCTTGGTTATGAGATGGATCACATCCTTGGAAAGCGTTGGATGTCCCGACATATTTCTCTCTTATGACCATGAGTACATATCACCTATTAGTGTTTATGAGTCTTTTCATTTGTTTTGCACTAACAAGTGTTGTATTTACCCTCATGTTGTGGGCTCTAAAAATATATTCCACTCCCCCTTTAGTAAGGTGGTATTTGTTCTCATGACGAAAGAAGACTTCTTTTCTATCATAAAGATAAGGAATCTCCAACACTATTCCACATATATCAAGTGGTACAACATCCAAATCCACTTCATCAATCAACTTTGAAGCAATAGAAAATCTGACCCTACATTGTTTGGTGAAATTAAGTTTTTCTTTATCACATACCCAACCAAGAGGTTAAGGCTTTGGATGTGGTTTTGTTACAATACCCATTGTCTTGACAAGTGCTTCAGATATTAAGTTTACTTGGGAACCCAGATAAAATAATGTATCTATCTTAGTATGTTTAGATACAACTCGTATATGAAATAACTCATTCCTCTTTTGTTCATCAACATGAGATTCATCATTGGAACTTGAACTAGCATGAAGAGAATATTTACTTTGTACTCCAACCACTGTGATCTTTCCTTCATCCCCTGAATTAGAACCAAGATCTTGTTGCATTGTAGCAACGATCTTTGTCTTCCCCTTTCCACCGAACTGTTTCAGTTTCTTTTCTGGATGCAGTTTCCAACAATGTTTTTCATCGTGACCGCTCTTCTTGCAATGAGTGCAAGATGGTTTTCCTCCTTCTCTCGTTACTGTAGTGGCCTTCTTATCCTTCATTTTAAAATTCTTGAAAGTTTTTTGTGGGAAATTGAAATTTTTCTTCATGGGATCTTCTTGAACATGTTTCCCCATGTTCTCAAGGTGAGTGGCTTGCACACAAACTTTGTCAAGACTAGTGGGGTTAAAAAACAAAAAAGTATGATGAATATAACTATGAAGTGCGCCAATATACTTCATTAAAGTTTCATAATAATCCAAAGGAATGTTCAATGCTAGAGCTTTCTTCCTAAATTCTTCTGTGAAACTTTGTACAGTTTGACCTTTACTTTGCCTTAAATTTTTCCATTCCATCATCGCTTTATGTAAATACCCCAATGGATAGAATTGCTTTCTTATTTCAGTTTTAAATTTCGGCCATGAGGAAAGAATATTACCACACTTACTTATGTTCTGTAGCTTGTTGTCCCACCATACAAGAGTGGTTCCTTCCAACTGAAGAGAAGCCAATTGCACTTTAACTTCCTCTTCATCAATATGTTGAACACGACAATATAATTCAACCTGTCATATCCAATTATCTAGTTTTTCAGGATTATCATCTCCATTAAACATAGGTAAAGAAAACTTTATATCGAGCTTTAATAATGGTTTCTTAAAAGAGGATTTATGGTTAGAATGCTGAGAATGATGATAATTCTCAAAGGAAGAAGAACTAGAACTCTAAGGCGAAGATGGAGGCTCAAGAGGATCTCCTCTAACCCCTTGGCTTACCAAAGCATCATCATTTGGTGATGCTTCCTTTTTCTTCCCTTTCTTCTTCATCCTCTTCTCGTAATCTCCATACATTTTCTTGACCATGTCTAACATGCAATAGAATACCATGTGAAAGTTTTTCTCTTGTTCATCATGCTTGTCCTCTTCTTCCATTTTCTTCCTTCGGGATGCACAACCAACTTTGGGATTGAAATTTTTAAGAGTCCCTTCACCCTGCTTATTTTTTGCCCTAGTAAGCATTCACACTCAACAATTCAAGTCAAAGACAACCGCTCTGATACCAACATGATCCAAGATCTTTTCATCAGGTAACTTATTAAACAATTTTATTAAATGAGCATAAACTAAAGTACACCATAAAGAAGGAAAAGCTCAAAAGGAAAGAGACATAAACATGCAATCTGAACACAAATAGCTTGATAGCGGAGTTTTTCCTTGGTGGACTACGTCTCTGGGTCCTGCTCTCAAATGGGTAGGTCTTTTTATTAACTCCCAAAAGAATTAGGAAAAATACATAAGTATACCTCATTATGGAGTTAATATATAGAAGATTTTCTCTAATTAGAAAACTAACATCACCAATGCGTTTGTGGCGTCAAATTATCTAAAAATGATTGTCTCCATGCCTCGATTCGAGTCTGGAACTTTCGGACTCAAGAGACACCTCTGCCTTGGTTTTCATGCCATGCCTCTACAATAAATGACTGGGAAAAATCTCGAAATGCATGTCAAGTATCAAAATCTATGCCCTGGTATCTCCTCTCCCCCTATCTTGTACACTAGTGGAAAGCTCCCTTTTTATAAAATGTTTTGGGCGGTTATGTAATAATGGGACGGTTTGGTGCGTCGGTTAGAGGATGTTATATTAAGATGTTAGTTAGGCGGAGGTCTCAGGATCAACTCCCATGGGCCTCCCCTTTTAATACATGGTTACAACAATTTTTGGCACGCTCTGCTAAATTTGGCGGGCGACTACTAAAATGGTGGACCTGGTGGAATATGTTGCCAATCTAGCGGAACTGTTGTCAGATTTGGCGGTATATATATATATTGAATTTCGGTTGATGGGCGTCATTGGGCATTTTCCCACTGCCATGTGCCAACCAATTATTGGCCCACATCACCTCATTGCACAGTTAGCCTACCACGTCACCCTGTCATGTGTCGTATGGATTCCATGTTATCCTGGCACGTAGTGTACAGATGCCATGTGTCCTGTACGAAATTCCACGTGACAACTTTTCATTGGTCCACATGTTGGCCCAAAAAGTCCAAAAATGAGTGACATGTAGCAGCCTCTCGTGCTGCCATATCATCATGTTGATGTAAAAAGGACATGTGTCACCTTCTGTTCTTGTCATGTATGATGTACAGAAGATGACATCATTCGTACTGATGCTGATGTCAGAAGTACTCATGCCGACTCATCCCTGCTGACTAGGCTAGGCTGACCAAAAATTTGACCGTGGATATCTTTCGATCTGTAACTCCATTTGACGAGTCGTTTACACCGTTAGAAATCTTACAACACACTCTTCGCCATCATGCCATTTTCATTGAGCTTTGGTTACTCTGATTTGTTTTTCCCTTTCTTTGTTTGTTGAATCCATTCTGAGCGTCATGAGTTGCCTTTGCAAGTTCTGAGTTGTTCTTAGCCTTCTATGGATCCCTTTTGGATCAATGGTTCTCCACCAATTCCCCATGGATCTCATGTTAAGATACATATGGATACACTTTCTGGACCAAAGGATGCAATCGTTGCTTGGATTAAGTTTGTTGTCCAAGCTCCAGGTTTCAAACAACTGCCAGTCTTTTTTCAGGAATCTTGCTTTCAATTCTCATATCATTAATATTACCCTAATTTAGTGCAGCCCATGGGTCTATCCTCTAAGAAGTTAGATTCTTCGAGCATAACGCTTGGCAACATCAAGATTTTGTTAGAAAATGAAAGAAAGAGCCAACTATGGTTGGGAAAAGCATCCTCCACAAATCAAGGCATCAAAACACAAATTGTTAAAAGTAATTCAGGTTTTCAAAGCATGATACTAACAAATGCATAGGTGGCATAGCATTTCCAGTAGAAGTTCCATATATTGAGCAAGTTCCATATTTGAAGGAGAAGATGGCATGTTCAAGTCAATCTGTTCTAAATTTTGAGGCAACTTATCAATGAAAATGGTAGATTTTCAGCTCAATATTAGCAGATCGAGGGACAGTTAGAGACAAATGGCACATTGAATATTTATTCCATATTTTTTATCTAGTTTCCTTCCAACAGTTCAAGACACATTACAACATTGTTTATTTTTAGTTATCCTTATGATTTAATTTGATTTTGTTTGCCAGAAATTTTGAATAGTTAGTTTATTGTAATTATTATAAAAGAGAGGATTCAGTCTGAGGTATGGGGCATAGAGCTGAAGAGGGGTTGAATCCCTGTTTTTGTCTTGATATTGCATATCTAAATATTGTTTTGATCTATCTTGCCTATGTAAATACTTCAACTGCTAATGAAATTGATGGTTAGTCTATAATCCTTCTATGTTTATCATCTTCATGTTTTCTTATGAAACACTTTGTTGATGTTATATGAGCTTATGACAAATGCTTTTGTGTTGAGAATGTTTCTTTAACATGTTTTTAGTAATCTTTTCCACATTGGTATTTTTCTCCTTAAATCTTATTTAGAATGAATTCTAGATAAAGGTTTATTCCTCTACTGCATAAAGACATTAAAGACAATATTTTTTATTGGTTTATTTAACAGTTTTTTGTTTTTTCCCTTCTCTCAACCACATTACTTAAATATTAAATCTCTAGCCATTTGTTTTGTTTACCTGACTTGATGCACCTACGTAAGTGATCCTAACATATCAAATCATTATTCACTTTCAAATCAAACAAGGATTTATCCATATTAAAACCCCTATTGAACATTTTGAAACAAGGTGTGCTAGGATTAACTCAATAGCAGTCTTGAGTTGACTTTTAGCACTAACACTTGCAACATCCAAGTCCATCAAGTTCTCAGCTAACAAGTCAGACTTAAGCACTGAGAAAGTAGAGCTCATCTAGATCAATCTCCAAGTCCAACACCACACTCACATTCCCATTGCGAGATGATCGATCTAAGCCTTCATAGTCTTTTTTTTAAGGACACGACCTGCTCATGGATCAAATTGCTCAAGAATTCAAGAAACATAGCTTCCCGACTAGTAACTCTCTTGCTTCTTACTTCCACAACCTGGACTCTACCTTTTCCCGAAAGTCGAAGTTCTGGGAGAACACCCCATCATTCAACTCCTCCGACAACAACCCCATGTCTTGCTTCAAGACTTCTCCGAGGGTCAAACCCATGACGCACTGATATGATGTCGTGACTATGTTGTACATGAATTCCACACTGGCGAATGTAATCATTTTGATAAAGAAAATAATCCACGATCTTTTTGTTCACCTCCAGATATGATGGATCATCCATTGCTTGTCGATAATGAGCATTTTGTTTCTTATATGCAAGATTCAACACAACCATTTGTACTGTGATTCGACTCTTTTGTATGAATAGGAAAGCGGTTTAATACACTGAGCACCTGGACCCTCTTGTGAGGGAGTGAGGCCCAGACCATCTCTGATACCATGTTGATATTTCTATATGAGATGATATTGTATATTCAATATATTATTACAATGATGAGTGTTCCATATATAGAGAATATATGGTGACCATCCATGAAAGGATGTNTCTTGTGAGGGAGTGAGGCCCAGACCATCTCTGATACCATGTTGATATTTCTATATGAGATGATATTGTATATTCAATATATTATTACAATGATGAGTGTTCCATATATAGAGAATATATGGTGACCATCCATGAAAGGATGTTTCCCTTGGATAAACAATAATTATTTATCATTATCATTACTTATTATATATACTATTTAGTAATCAATAATTATATTATTGATTATTAATCTAGGAGAACGTCTTCCCGATGTTGTCCAAACATCAACAAATACTAAGGTAACATGTGGAACATAATTATAAACAATCTCATTCAAGCCAAACATGCACATATGATTTTTACAATTTTAATGTGGCTCTTTATTTTATAATACTTCTAATTTTAAATAATTCAAATAAATTATTTTTATAATTTTAAATAATTAAAAATATTTAATGTAATTTTAAGTAGGCTCTTATTTGATAATATTTTTTTAAAATTAATAAAAATTTATTTTGCAATAAATTATTTACTTATATATGTGTAAGAAAAATTAAAATTGTGTTATGCCAAAAGTATATGGAATCTTGAAAACTACACGGGGTTTCATATGGTGAAAAATTAAAATTGTGTTATGCCAAAAGTATATGGAATCTTGAAAACTAGAAGGGGTTTCCTATGGTGACATGTTCAAAGGTTAAGGATTTTATAAATTAAAATGATTTAAAATAAACTTTAAACTTTTCAAAATTAAGATTTGAAGTCGTATTAAAAGAAAGATAGACTTTGTCTTAATCAAAGAAATGATACAGGTTATATATCCTCCCTTCAAATTTAATATCACTTGGATTACTGATACAGGTTTTTCTTCCTTAATTAGAACCACATGGAAATCTATGGAGTATTGGTCTGACGGTTCTTCAATCCACCTGTTGTGTACAAAATTGAAGAAGTTAAAGAACGTTGTCATCATTTGGAAGCTTAACAAAAAGATGAAAAATCATTATGAGCTATTATGTATTAAACAAAAAATGGCAGAGATTTTTTAGAAATATCCTTCATAGGTGTTCGCATTAGAAGAATTGAATTCTCTAAGATCCCTTAAACAAAAAAAGGATAAGCTACTCAAAGCAGAAGATTCTACTTGGAGACTTAGAATTCGGGCTATTTGAATTGAGAAGGGTGACAAAAATACAATTTGGGCCAATCATTGGCCCACGTCACCTCATTGCACAGTCAGTCTGCCACGTCACCCCACCATGTGTCATATGGATTCCACGTCAGCCTACCACGTAGTGTATGGATGCCACATGTCTTGTACGGACTACCACATGGAAAATTTTCATTGGTCCACATGTCGGCCCAAAAAGTCCAAAAATGAGTGACACGTGGCATCCTCTCCTGCTACCACGTCAGAAAGACACGTGTCGCCCTCTGTGCTTACCACGTATGTTGTATATATGATGATGTCATTTGTACTGATGCTGACGTCAATAGTACAGATGTTGACTCATCCCTGTTGACTCGGCTAGGTTGACCAAAACTTTGACCTTCAATATCTTTCGATCCGTAACTCCGTTTGACGAGCCATTTACGCCATTAGAAATCTTGCGACGTGATATTTGTGATCATTCCATTTTCACTGAGTTTTGGAAAATTTGAATTTTTTCCCTTTCTCTGTCTACTAAAACCATTCTGAGCATCCTGAGTTTCCTCTGTGAGTTTTGAGTTGTTCTTAGCTTTCTCTGCATTGTTTTTGGATCACACCTTCCCACTGAGAGATTTTTGGACCACCAAAAGCTTTCATCAATCAACTGGTAAGTGAGGGAAGAGTCCCCTAACTTTGTCCTTCTCAATCCACTTTTCCTTGCTTGGATGTGTGCCCTTTAAGCCTACTCAAAGATAATCAACATCACCCCTGCGTGAAGTCCTCGTCCTTCTGTCCAGGATGATATCTTCCTGTAATTCATCCAAGTACTCAGGTGCAAAATCATCAACTAAAGGCATTAAAACTTCCTCATCCTGATCCATGATCATGGGAGGCTCAAAAAGTTTCAAGTTCTCTATGTTCAGAACTGAGTAAATTTGCATATAAGGTGGAAGATCTAAAAGAAAATAATTAGTGTTGCTTTTCTCCAAGATACTGAAGGGTCTATAACAAATGGGCTTGAGTTTCTTGCCTTCACCCTTCAATCGTTCCTTGTTGATGTGAAGCCATACCCAGTCTCCAACCTAGAGCTGATGATCAACCCTATGCTTGTCATGTCGAGATTTATACTGTGCTTAACTCTTCTCCAATTGTTCCCTGACTGCCTGGTGTATATGTTGGCTCCTCTGGATGAACTTTCGAGCTCTTTCCTCTATTCGTTCTTCATTCACATCGGCATCTCTCCCATACATCAAGTCCAAAGGAACCTTGGGTAGGTACCCAAAACATGTCTCAAAAGGTTAACTTTGGGTGGAGGAATGTAAAGCTTGGTTATAAGCATGTTGTACATAGGGTATCTTTTCATCCCATAACTTGGGATGCTTGTTGTAGTAGTCTCAAAGAAAAATTACCATTGTTATGCTTACCACCTTTGTCTTTCTGTCGGTCTGTGGATGGAAAGCAGTGCTCCTCTTCAATTTGGTATCCATCATTCTCCACAAGCTATTCCAAAAGTCCCCAAGGAATCGAGTATCTTGATCTAAGACGTTGGACGTGGGTAACCCAAAGTGAACCCAAACATACTGAAATAAGTGATCAACAGTCTTCTCATCAGTGATCTGCTTTTTACATGGCATCAGGATACACATCTTGTTGAACCTATCCACTACAACATACAAATAGCCATGACCCCCTTTGGTCATTGGAAAACCCCCTACAAAATCCATGGAAATACTTTCCCATGGATGGGATGGAAGTGGTGAGTATAGCCCCAGTTTTTTATTAGTGGGCTTACAAGTAGAACACATCATACACCCCTTTACATATTTAGTTACAATTTATTTCATTTGAGGCCAATAAAAAAACCTCTGCAAATGAGCCATAGTTTTTCTTACCCCAAAATGCCCAGACAAAAGAGAAGTGTGAGCTTCTCGTATTACATGGACTCATTCACTTTTAGGAATACATAGCTTCCCAAGATGATAGAGTAATTTTCCCTGCAGACAATAGTTCTCTACCTGTGCACCGTGGGTTAGCTTCTCATATGCTTCTTTAAAATCTTCATCGATGGCATATTGTTCTACATAGCTATCATGAGATAAAGAACTATTCTTCAAAATAATAGAAGCAACAATATGAGGTCTAGAAATCATATCGGCTACCTTGTTACTTATACCCTTCTTGTACTTGATTACCAAATGAAATTGTTGTAGAAAACCCATCCATATGTAGTGTCGAGATTTTTGCAGTTTGGTATATGCTTGAAGATATTGTAAGGGTTGGTGATCTGTATGTATGATGGTTTCCTTCCCTAACAAATTGTGCTTCCATTTCTTTACACTCTGAACTAATGCATACAACTCTTTATCATATGTAGGATAGTTAACAACAACTTGGTTAAAAGTCTCAGAGTGGTAAAATATAGGCTTATCATATTCAATCAATATTTCACCCATAGCGTATCCACTGGCATCTGTCTTGATCTCAAAAGGTTGTTGAATATTCGACAGTGATAATAACGGTGTGGTACTGATCTTCTCCTTCAAAGTGTCGAAATCTTTTTTTTTCTTTCCTTCCCACTGCAATTTTTTCTTCACATTGGTTAAGGCATGCAAAGGAGTTGTTATAAAGGAGAAGTTTGAAATGAACCTCCTCCAATACTGGACTGCACCCAAGAAGCTCCAGATCTCGGTCACACATTTTGGCTCGGGCCAATTTACAATTACATCAATTTTGGAAGGATCAATCTTCAATTATCCTCCTCCTACAATATGACCTAAGTATACAAGTGTAGTCTTGCCAAATTCCCATTTAGACATTTTTACATACAACTTTTCCCTTTGCAAAGTATCCAATACCTACTTTACATGCCTTACATGTTCATCCCAAGCCCCACTAAAAACAAGAATATCGTCTAAATACACAATCACAAAGTCATCTAGGAAAGGCCTGGATACATCATTCATCACACGCATGAAAGTTGTCAGAGCATTACAAAGCCCAAATGGCATAATTAACCACTCAAACAATCCTTGTTTGGTTTTAAAGGAAGTCTTCCATGCGTCCTATTCTGTGAGCTTGATTCGATGATATCCAGTGTGAAAATCCAACTTAGTGAAATAAACAACATTCTTCAATTGATCAAGTAAATCATCTATGCGAGGAAGAGGGTATCAATTTTTCACCGTGGTTTTATTTAAATCCCGGTAATCGACACACATTCTCGATGTTCCATCTTTCTTTGGCACCATCACGATCGGAGAACCACAAGGAGATGAACTGGTCCTGATGACCCCTTGATCCAATAATCCCTGTACCTTCTTCTTGATCTTTGTCATCTCCACAACTGACATCCTATACATGCCCACATTAGAAAGAGAAGAATCCCGATGAAGATGTATCTCATGTTGAATTTCCCTCTTAGGAGGTAATCCATCCAGTTCCTGAAAAATATCATCATACTTAGAAACAATATTAATTAATTCTTGTTTATGAGATGGATCACATCCTTGGAAAGCATTGGATGTCCCGACATATTTCTCTCTTATGACCATGAGTACATATTTCCTATTAGTGTTTGTGAGTCTTTTCATTTGTCCTGCACTAACAAGTGTTGTATTTACCCTCATGTTGTGAGCTCTAAAAATATATCCCACTCCCCCTTTAGTAAGGTGGTATTTCTTCTCATGACGAAAGAAGACTTATTTTCTATCATAAAGATAAGGAATCCCCAACACTATTCCACATATATCAAGTGGTGCAACATTCAAATCCACTTCATCAATCAACTTTGAAGCAATAGAAAATCTGACCCTACATGGTTTGGTGACATTAAGTTTTTCTTTATCACATACCCAACCAAGAGGTTAAGGCTTTGGATGTGGTTTCATTACAATGCCCATCGTCTTGACAAGTGCTTCAGATATTAAGTTTACTTGGTAACCCGGATAAAATAATGTATATATCTTAGTATGTTTAGATACAACTCGTATATGAAATAACTCATTCCTCTTTTGTTCATCAACATGAGATTCATCATTGGAACTTGAACTAGCATGAAGAGAATATTTACTTTGTACTCCAACCACTGTGATCTTTCCTTCATCTCCTGAATCAGATCTAAGATCTTTTTGCACTATAGCAACAATCTTTGTCTTCCCCTTTCCACTAAACTGTTTCGGTTTCTTTTTTGGATGCAGTTTCCAACAATGTTCTTCATCGTGACCGCTCTTCTTACAATGAGTGCAAAATGGTTTTCCTCCTCCTCTCATTACTGTAGCAGCCTTCTTGTCCTTCATTTTAAACTTCTTGAAAGTTTTTTGTGGGAAATTGGAATGTTTCTTCATGGGATCTTCTTGAACATGTTTCCCCCTGTTCTCAAGGTGAGTGGCTTGCACACAAACTTTGTCAAGACTAGTGGGGTAAAAAAGATAAAAGTATGACGTATATAACTGTGAAGTGTGCCAATATACTTCATTAAAGTTTCATAATAATCCAAAGGAATGTTCAATGCTAGAGATTTCTTCCTAAATTCGTTTGTGAAACTTTGTACAATTTGACTTTTACTTTGACTTAAAGTTTTCCATTCCATCATTGCTTTATGTAAATACCCTAATGGATATAATTGCTTCCTTATGTTAGTTTTAAATTTTGACCATGAGGAAAGAATATTACCACACTTACTTATGTTCTGTAGCTTGCTCTCCCACCATACAAAAGTGGTTCCTTCCAACAGAAGAGAAGCCAATTGCACTTTAACTTCCGCTTCATCAATATGCTAAACATGACAATATAATTCAACCTGTCAGATCCAATTATCTAGTTTTTCAAGATTATCATCTCCATTAAACATAGGTAAAGAAAACTTTATATCAAGCTTTAATAATGGTTTCTTAAAAGAGGATTTATGGTTAGAATGCCGAGAATGATGAGAATTCTCAAAGGAAGAAGAACTAGAACTTGAAAGCGAAGATGGAGACTCAGGAGGATCTCCCCCAGCCCCTTGGCTTACTGAAGCATTATCATTTGGTGATTCTTCCTTTTTATTCCCTTTCTTCTTCATCCTCTTCTTGTAATATCCATACATTTTCTCGACCATGTCTAACATAATATAGAATACCATGTGAAAGTTTTTCTCTTGTTCATCACGCTTGTCCTCTTCTACCATTTTCTTCCTTCGGGATGCACGACCAACTTTGGAATCGAAAGTCTTAAGAGTCCCTTCACCCTGCTTATGTTTGGCCCTAGTGAGCATTCACACTCAACAATTCAAGTCAAAGAAGACCGCTCTGATACCAACATGATCCGAGATCTTTTCGTCAGGTAACTTATTAAAGAATTTTATTAAATGAGCATTGTAGTGTTCCCAAGGCCGAGCCCCGTTGCAGATCATGTTATATGCAAAGAATTGTAAATATGTTCTATAG
>SNQJ01S0038347.1:76033-126838 GCA_010110895.2 Picea sitchensis | reverse complement strand
CTAGATCCAGGTGGATCTAGGGAGATCGGTTTGTGTCCGCACTTACGGATTTATCCTATAACATCTGTTGGATATGGAAAGGAGAAGACTATCCTAGGAGATGGATCTGGCGGCTGCCCCCGTGAGGGGAACGCCCAGATAATTGGACGGAAGGGAGATCCTGGGTATTCCTAGGAGTCTGGAGATATGAGTTTGAACAAAGGCTGGAGTATTGAAGAAGTAGAGATTGGATTTTTCATAGTTAAGGGACATGCCTGAAGCTTCAGTGAAGTCGGAGAGGATGGAGTTGAGCTTGTTGGCCTCCCGGATTGTGGGGGAGTTCAGAAGGAGGGTGTCATCGAAAAACTGACTATGAGAGAGTGTTGGCTGAATGTTGTGTAGAGGTAGTCCTTTGAGGGAGCCATCGGTGAGTGCTACCTTGATATACCTGACCAGGCCTTCCGCCATGAGTACAAACAGGAAGGGAGAGAGAGGGTCTCCCTGTCTGATGCCTCGGGAGGGTGAGAAAGGTCTAGATGGGACACCATTGACTAGGATGGAGAAGAATGTTGAGGAGGTGAGGTTAAGGATCCAGTTGACCCAGCACTGATCAAAACCAAAAGAATCTAGGATGGCTCTAAGATATTTCCAGCTGGCTCGATCAAATGCTTTGGATAGGTCGAGTTTGATTAGCATACCTGGGGTTCTTGAAGTCTTGAGGGAGTGGATGACCTCGTGATCCAGGATGACGCTGTCCATGATTTGTCTTCCTTCTACATACCCTACTTGCTCCTTGGAGATGACATGTGTCAGAATAGGTTTGAGTCGATTAGCTACTACCTTTGTTATAATTTTGTAGATGACGTTACAAAGGGCTATGGGTCTGAACTGTTTGGGATTTGTGACTCTTTCTTCTTTTGGAATGAGAGTTAGGAAGGTTTCATTAAGGGTCGGGAGGACCACTCCTAATGCTCTCGATTCCTCTACAACTTCCCAAACGTCTTTTCTAACTAGCTCCCAGCAATGGTGGAAGAAATCAGTAGTGAACCCGTCCGGGCCTGGGGACTTTCCTAGGGGCATGGCTTTTACTGCCTGATCCACTTCCTCTTGGGTGATGGGCCTTGTTAATGCAGCGTTTTGCTCCGAGGTTACCAGTGAAGGTATGTGCCTAGTGATTCTTTGTATGGCTTCTTTTCTGTCCTCCTTGGTTTCCGTTAGAAGGTCCTGGTAGTAGTTGATCAGCTCAGCTTCAATTTTAGAGTGTTATCTGACTGTGTTGCCCTGGTCGTCTTCTAAATGGGTGATTCTGTTGACATGGCGCCGATGCATCATTGCTTTATGGAAGAATTTTGTGTTCCTTTCCCCTTCCTTGAGCCATTGTACTCTGGATTTTTTCTTCCATAGAATTTCCTCTTGCTTTCTTCTTCCTTCCAATTGTGCTTGGAGCTTCTCCTCCTCTCTCATTAGATCGGTAGTTCTGGATCCAGAGATGAAGGTGTTTTGGATCTCCGCCAGTTGGCTTTCTATGTCCCAGATGCTTTGAAGAATGGTTCCAAAATTGTTCTTGTTCCATTGTTTCAGTAGCTGCTTGAATTTTTTGAGCCTTTGTTGGAATTTATACATACTGGAGCCATGGTCTATTTTCGCCTGCACCCACCAGGATTTGGCTAGCTGCTGGAAATCTCGGTGTAAAAGCTAGAATTTTTCGAAGCGGAAGGGCTTGTATTTAGGTGTCTCTCCTGTGTCTAGACTCAGGGCAAGAGGCCAGTGGTCTGAACCAGATTTTGGTAGGATGAGGCTTTCCATATGGGAGTCTGTCTCCATTAATTCCTCGGTGACCAGGAAGCGGTCCAGTCGGCATGCAATGTGCTGATTTCCCAATCTGCGATTGGACCAGGTGAAAATACCATTGCTATTTTCTATATCAACTAACTTTAGATGATCAATGAGAGTTTTGAACTTACCGTTGTCTTGCTCTAGCCTTTTGTTGCCTCCTGTTTTTTCCTCCAGCGATAGGATCATATTGAAGTCTCCTCCTAAGATCCAGTTTTGGGTTGTCACCAGGGTCTTGATTAGTTCAAGCCGCTTCATGAGTGTGTATTTGTCTTGCTGGTTGTGGGGGCCATAAACATTGGTGATGGCTCCTTCCTAGTTCGAGTCAGTGACCTCTAAGTGAGTCGTTATTGTTCCCACGATTGAAAAGGAGTTTCTGACACTGATATTGGAGGGATTCCAGAGGATATCCAGGCCTCTAGAGGCACCTATGCAGTCTGTTGATATGGAATTGCATTCTCGCCAGATTCGCTGAAAAATGGTATCAGCTTCTGATCCTGCGCATTTGCTTTCCTGTAACATTAGAATGTCTGGATTTTTTGCCTTTATGCAGTCTCGGAGGGTCCTTTGTTTGAACCTACCATTGAGTCCTCTGATGTTCCAGGTGATGATCTTCATCATTAAGCGGGTGGTGATGTGTGGAGGTATACCTCCGAGATCTTGTGAATTTGTCCTGAATTTATCATGAGATTGCCCGCCTCCTTGATCAGTTGCTGTGTTGTTTTACACCCTCGTATTTTGTTCTCTCAAAGGATTTTCTTCGAGCCTGAGCTCGAGTCCGTAGCTTTACCCAATCGTGTTGTGGATCCTGCTGAGGAGTTAAGAAATACTTTATGCACCTTGCGCAGTTGTTCTTCTGGAAGGGTCTGCAGGTCCTTTTGATTCAGGGCCTCCTCTAACTTTTCTAGATCTATGCCTACTAGTTCTCGTTCATCTAGTTGCATTGGGGTTTCCCCGTCTCCGTCTCCTCTTTCCCCTGTGTATATTTCACGGCTTTGGGGAGGGGGGGAAGGATTTGGGGAATTTTCTTGAGGCTGTTGAGGGTTCTTGTGCGGGTCTTGGATTTCCTCATCATCTGGTAGCTGATTCAATATCTCATAAGAGTTTATGGTTGCGATTTTTTGCCTGGAGTCTGGGATCTGCCTCCTTGGTGGGTTTCTCTTCTTTGACGCAACCGTGGTGAAGTCATCTTTTTGTGTGTTGTCATTGGCTTTGGCGGCTGCTTTGATCAGGGGGCAGTCTCTGTAGAGGTGGTCGTGCTCATTTCGGCATATCAGTGGGGGACGAGGGATTTGGCTTGTTGCTGAACGGGCACCGCGCAGGAGCTCTGCGTTTGGACGACTGTAGTCTGCACCTGATGGGGGCTAGGGTTTCCTCCAATGATCAGTTCTCTAATAGTTTCATAAGTAAAATTTGATTTGAGAGATAATAATTAATATCAGTATTATCAGTTAAAAAATTTATTTTACATTTTTAAAGTCAATCCAAAATAATAATTGTTACATTTTTTCTCTTCTTTTCAATATGAGCACTCCACCTATTCCAAAAACTTAGCCTAACATGAGATTCCCCCCAAAATCACCCTAGAGATCCTTTATGATTATATGGAATGATTAGACAAAAAGGAGAGAAGAGAGAGATGCCAAAAGCCAAATAGACTTAGAATCATTAGAAAAAAGGAGTGAAGAAAGAGACGTAAAAGTCCAAATAGAGCTAGAGGCAATGATTGATAAAATAGTTAGACTCTTCAAAGATACCATTCAAACTCAAATAGAGGATACATTATTAGGGTTCAAGAGTGAATTGTACACAATGAAGGATAGGATTCAAGAAATGGAAAAACATAGGCAATCAACCCAAGAAGGAGAGGTTTAAGAAAATCACAACTTGAGAGATAGGATTAAAGAGCGAGAAGAAAAACTAACCAAGAATTTGACCCTCAGTAATATGGAAAACAAATTGGATATCAAACCCATCAAAGATGAAATGAATAAGCTAATCGAACTGGACCATGAGTGTAAAAAAAGAGCCTTGAACCTCATAATTTTTGGTATAAAAGAACAACAAGAAGAGGATACACTAGCAATAGTAAAAGAAAAATTAAATAATAAATCATAAATTTATACAACTTACCTCATAGAAGCAAAGAGGATAGGAAAAATAATTGATCACAAATATAGGTTGATCCATGTCAAAGTAAGTTGTAATGACCATAAATATAACAAACTCAGTAAATCTCCGAGCTTAAAAGGGTCAGGAATATTTATAAATGAAGACCTTATTCCCGAAGACCAAGCTGAATTAAGGAAGGAAATTCAAAAGCTAAAAGAAGCCAGGAAAGAAGGAAAATGGGCAATAATTAGAAATCAAAAAGCTATTCTTAGGAATAGAGACCAGAAGGATAATAATAAATAGGAATTTTGGACACTCGGGATCCTTTTTTGGAACTGTTGTGGCTTTCCATGGCGCAAAGGTCCTATGATAAGTTGGATCCCGAGTGATATTGATATTATTTATCTAGTTGAAATTTTGGAGCATGAGGAGTCTAAGGTCCCTAATATACAAGGATTTGTCTTATGTTCGGCATGGAACAAAAATTCCCATCGTAGATGGATAGGAGGCATAGCTTGCTATATTAGAAACAACATTTCTCCTCACATTCAACTTCATAAGATCAACCCTCTCAATAAGTACATTTGGACAGAAA
Organism: Picea sitchensis; assembly: GCA_010110895.2. Lineage (NCBI taxonomy): Eukaryota > Viridiplantae > Streptophyta > Pinopsida > Pinales > Pinaceae > Picea > Picea sitchensis. The sequence continues at coordinate 122,319 of SNQJ01S0038347.1, read as the reverse complement.
TTTCAGACACCAATGCTAAGAAGATGTATATAGTAATTTGCTATTTTGCACCTATTAATTCTACTTTTTATAAGAAAAACAATCTAGATAACAATTGTCCCTATAATAATTTAGAACAAGATATTTATAGTTTGAAAAATGAAGGTAATATCCTCTTTCTAGGATACTTTAATGTTAGGACTGCATCTAAACAAATTACTCTTTTAAGTATTGATTCCAACCATAATCTTTTATGGCTAGATGAGGACCTTGTTTTATCTAATATCTACAAAAGAAGCTCTAAAGACCTAATTGAGAATTTGTTTGGTACTGATTTGGTCAAGTTATGCATCTGTCAAGACCTAATAATTTGCAATGGAGTAATGAAGTGGCCAAACTCCAACCAGATGACTTGTATTCATGGGATAGGTAGTAGTGTCGTGGATTATGTGATATCTGATATCCCCGTTTCCAACCAAATAGCAAATTTTTACCTTTTAAATGACCATGAGCCCGACTTTGATCATAAACCTTTAACCCTAACTCTAAACTTTTCCATGCACAGAAGCACCATTGAAGAGAATTCTGATAATCAAAGGAATTTTCGCTTTCACAAAAGTAAAGTTGACATTTTCTTAAAGGATTTAAGTAGTAAATTAAATCTCCTAACTTATAAGGAAAACATTGAAGAATTCTATCATAATTTTACAACTACCCTTTCCACTTCTATTAACAGGTTCTCTTTCGAGGTGTCCTATAAAAAGAACAATAGAACGACCAACCCTTGGTATGATAAAGAATGTAAAATTTCTAGGAAATCCATTAGGGATGCTCCTAATGAGTCCTTAAAACTCTATAAGATCAATACATACAAATCCCTAATTAAAAGGAAAAAAAAGGCACTATATCAATAAAAGGCAAGAGAAACTTTCATAACTATATAAGTTGGATCTTAAGAAGTTCTGGAGGAAAATTCTAAACCACAATACTAGAGAAAATAATAGGATTACCTTAAGGGATTGGAATTCCTACATTAAAAGTCTTTACGAGTTCCCTAATTTCATGGACACCATTCCTATTGTCCCTACAAAGGAATAAGTTTTTTCTTTAGATGACATAGAGTTCGGGGTTAAGCGACTTGCAAATGGGAAAGCTAAGGACATTGAAGGTTACCAAGTTGAAATTTTTAAAATCGAAGGGTCTATCCTTATCTCTCACATACACAAGCTCTTTAATTTAGAATTCAAGCAAGGCTCCCCTAAACCTTGGACGCAAAACCTCATTGTTCCTATTTTTAAAAATGGGGATAGAAACATTCCCTCTAATTATAGGACCATTATGATTAGCCCGATTTTAGCCAAGATTTATGGAATTATTTTTGAAAAGAAGATTATCCTTTGGCTAGAAATTCATGGTAAAAGAGCTAAAGGCCAGGCCAGGATTATGATATATCATTCAATTGTGGACCATCTTGTTACCTTTAGGATCATTTCAGAGGAGTTTCGCAATACTAAAACCAAATTTTTGTTGTTGTTTTGTTGACTTTAGAAAACCTTTTGACATGGTTCATCGGAAAAACCTTTGGAATAGGTTGGAAGAGATAAAAGTGCCTCTTGAGTTGAGGGTTGTTTCAATAAGGATGTATGAGAACGTTATTGCTAAGTTTAAAAACATCGAGGGCTAGTAAAAAGAGATTAACTGCAATATTGGAGTCAAATAAGGTTGTCCCTTGTCCCCTACCCTTTTTGGCATATACATTGACAAGTTAGAATATTGTTTGGAAAAATAAGGTTGTGTCAGCCCTACTCTCACTAGTATAATATTAAATATTCTTCTTTATGCCGATGATATCATTCTTATGGCAAGGAGTCCCCATGATCTTGAAAACCAACTAAGAATCCTCAAGGTTTTTTGCTCCAATATGGGTATGACTGTTAATATTGATAAGACTACAGTCATGAATATTAAATCCAATAAGATCACTTATGATACCTTCGTATATGCAAAAAACAACTTCAAGGAAGTGACTTCATACAAATATCTTGGAATTGATATTCACCACAAGCTCAATTGGAATTATATCATTGAGAAAAGTATTATTGGGGGGTGGAAAGATTATTATGGGCTTGAAAACAATTGTAAATCAGCTAATCTTTGGAGTTGGGATAAGAAGAAACTCCTCTTTGAGACTCTTGTTACACATGTTATTCTTTATGGATGTGAAGTCTGGGGTTGTAGTATATCTCGTGAATCCTGGAGAAAGATAGAGAAAATACAAAATAATTTTATAACCTATAATCTCAAAATTAAAGGAAATACGCCCTATCCCATCCTCCTCTTAGAAACAAGCCTCTCCCCCATTGATATCATGGCTTTGACTAGATACTTAATGTATAAGAACAATCTAAACAACATGGAAGACAAGAGGCTTCCTAAAATTTCTTCAAAATCGAGTCGTAACCACCATCGACTCAAGCGAGGATGACATAAATATGCCCGGTCTTGAATAAAATATTGGGGAATCATGGAAGACACCATTTTGCAGAATAAAGATACTATTAAAAAAATTGTCAAATCAAATTTTAAGGAGAAAATGTGGTGTGATAAAGAGTTAGAGGGAAAAAGAAAGTTAAGGTATATAAGGATGTAATAAACCCTAATCTATAAGATCAAAATTATCTATCTATTTTTCCAAGTGTAAGGAAAAAAATAACCATTGCTAAGATAAAAACAAATCCTTATGAGCTCCATAGTGAAACTGGGCATTGGTCAATTCCTAAAATTCCATGGGATGAAAGAGTGTGTCACCTTTGTGACACTAATAAGGTTGAATATGAAAATCACTTTCTCTTAAATTGTCGATCCTATACCCAGATTAGATCTCATTTTCAAAATATTTGTCTCACTACCAACCTTCCTAACCTCTTAACTCAACAAAACTATGGTGATCTTGGAAAGCTTCTCTTAATGTTTTTCGAGAACATAAACAAAATTCTAAAGAATCACATGTAATCACTTACCCTTTTAAGGTCCAATAGACCAATTTAGTCTTAGTGGATGTTAATCATCATCATCATCATCATAATATATTACAATATTATAAATTAATAATATCTTTAATATATATAATAGAATATTACATTATTATAATGTTATAATTATTAATATATACTAATAATTGCCTAATATATTATTATTATTAATTATAATATATAATGGTTAGTATATATAACATATGATAATAATATTATTATATATATATAATAACTATATAATTATTATATATATTTTAATAACTATAATATATAATAAGTTATTTATATATAAATTACATTATTTATTATTATATATAAACTAATATAATAATAATTTCCTCAAAACTTTATAAATAATGTAACTTTTTAATAAAATTTTATAAATTTACGAAAAATTTAAATATTATTAATAATATTATAAAATTACATAAATATATTATAATATATATAATATAACATTATAATATTATAAGTTAATAATGATAACTTGGAAAGGATCAAGTGTACTTTGCAATCTCAATTCTGACGAAATTGCATAGTGCACACGCTCCTCGATTCTTAATTATGTTTAACCTCTATTTCTCCAACATTTTCTGTAGAATTGAACTTGCTCAAGACCTTATAGAAATGGGCATCAATATAGTAAGCTCAAACTTGTGAGCACCATCTTTGTCAAGGTAGTGCTTCTAGATTTTCATTATACTTCTTCTCAATCATATTTAACTGCTCACACTCCCTGGACCCTCGCTCTTTCATATATTTTACTTGCTATACTGTGAATCTTCATGACTCTCGTGTTATTAATTCCATTACTTATTTATCTCATCCTTGTGGAAGACCGTTCCATTACTTATGTATCACAGCCCTGTGGAAGACCATTCCATTACTTATTTATCACAACCCTGTGGAAGACCGAGGTTGACATCTTTTAGTGTTTCAAGCGCAAGATGATTGTTTCACCTTCTCTGGTTAAGGTTAGGATTATTTTACTTGTTTATTATAATTTGTGAGTAAAGAAAAAATTTATCTTTCTTTTAATACCTCTGTGCAAATCATTTAAGACTCTTCTTCACTCCCCATAGCTCCAATGGTTTAGGTTCCATTTTTTTTTTGGTTGGATTTACTTAATGTACACTTGTCAATTGAAGTACAATTATTTTTTTAAATTTTCATCCTTAAAGGGTTGGATGTTTATATGCCCTTCCAAATGAAATTAAGACCATCCCTTCAAATTTGATCACTGGTGGGGAGGGTGAAATCATCTCAAGAGGAGGAAGGTGTCTTAGCCATTCATGAGAGAGGTAATGAGAAGAAAATATCTACATCATCATGTTCTTATAATAAAAAATCACCAAGTGAATATATTGCAATATTTAATGATGATGATGATGATGGTTAATGTTCATTGTCATCACGTTTTTATAAGAAAAAATCACTGCATAAATATATTACAATTTTTAATGATTGTTAATGTCTAAGAATTGGTCTATCAGACCTTAAGAAAAACAATATATTACTTGGATTTATTTAAAATGTTATTTCAGTGCTTAAAAAGCATTAAGAGAAGTGTTTCAAGATCACTGAAGTTTTGATGGCGTAGAAGGTTAGGAGGGTCAATTTCCATATCAGCATAGTCTTGTAAATTTCAAATAATAGATATTTGTATTTCATTCACAAGCTTTACAATTATTTACATGATAAATTGAGTCCTATGGGGGTTAAAAGTCAATGAGGTAGCGAATTCTTTGATGGAGAACTCAAATATACTATGTTCAGAAGGTAGAATTAGGGTCATGTAGAAGAAACTGGAGGAGAGATTTATGGGTGTTTTTCATCGGAGTAAGGTACTCCCAAGTGAAGCAGTATTTTCAACAAAATTAGACACAGGTTTCATGTATTTTCGACGAAATTAGACATAGATTTCATGACGATGAAATCAAACACATGTTTCATGAGGATCTAGGATCATGTAGAAGAAACTCAAGGATAGCTTTGCCCATAAAAGTAAATTTTGACCAATTTTAAAACTAGCAACAACCACTTTATAAAAGTGGTTGATATATGTCGATCGACACCATTTTCCTCCTTTCCAACCCAATGGTGTCGATCAATGTATATCAACCACTTTTATAAAGTGGTTGTTGTTAGTTGACGACTGACATGCTTTGGGATGACCATTATTGTATTACATTAATATAATACACCAGTACAATACATTAATGTAATACATTAATTATAAAGTAGTTGTTTACAATGTATTACTTTTATAAAGTGGTTGTTTATAATGTATTAAATTAATGTAATTATAATATATAAATATAATACATTTAAATTAAAGTATTAATTTACATTAATGTAAAATGTAACATATTAATTGATTGATACATTAATAATTTAACGTATTAATTAATCAATACAATTAAAGTAATACATTGATAATACAGTAAATACATTAATAAATACATTAACACATTAAATACATGAATAAATATATCAAGTAATACATTAAATGCATTAATAAATACATTACTAAAGTATTAATACATTAATAAATTTTTAATACATTAATAAATTTTTAATACACTAATAAAGTAATACCTTAATAAAGTAGTAATACAATGTGACGTCAAGATATGTGTGTCACATTACAACGTGAGGATATGTTTGTCACATTGCGATGACAGGTAAATATTTGTCACACTACGATGTCCGTTTATGTTCGTTAGATTGTGACGATATGGCTATGTTTAAGGTTTTTTTTGTCACATTGTGATTGGTGTATATGTTTGTCACATTGCGATGATAGGGAAATGTTCATCACATTGTGGTGATAGGGAAATGTTTGTCACATTGCGACGATAGGGAAATGTTCGTCAATTGCGATGTTCGTTTATGTTCGTCACATTGCAATGTCTGTTATTTGTCACATTGCGACGTTCCTATGTTTGGTAGATTGCAATGTTTTTATGTTTGACACATTGCGACGTTTGGAAATGTTTGTCACATTGTAACATCTAGATAAATGTGTCACGTAGAAACGCGATGAAATGTTCCTCACATTGCGATGAGAAGGCAATGTGTGACACATTGCGACATATGTTTATGTTCGCCACATTGCGACGTAACTATCCACATTGGGACAACATGCCTATGTTCGTCACATTATGATGTCAGCTTATGTTCATTATATTGTGACGTTACTATGTTCAATAGATTGAAACATTACTATGTTTTTCAGATTGCAATGTTACTATGTTCGTCATTGTGTGATGTTACTATGTTCGACACATTGCAACATTACTATGTGTGTCACATTGTAACGTCTGATTTTGTCTATCAGATTGCAATGTTGGAGCATGTTCCTTGCATCATAAAGTTGCTTTGTGTTCAACACAATAAGAAAAGGAATTTTAGGCAAAGCTGTAAAAAAAAATCAAACTAAGTGTTTCCTTTGTGAAAAAGATAGGAACTTTGAATTCATAAGATATATTACATAGAAGGAAACTTACAATCATACTTGTTCTAAGGATATTGATAGCATATGATCTTGAACTGTAAAATCTATCCCTTCCAAATAAACATATATAAAATTAGATTATTATATATAAAAATATAATAATCTACTTAATATTAATATCATGTTTTTATTATTTATGTTTTATTCTATAAAAATTGAATTAAATTTTGGATTTTTTTATTTGAAATATTTATTTGTATTATTTATGTTGTAAATAATTGAATTTAATTTGATGATAACATTTTTGAAATTTGTCATTTAGATTTACATGAAGTGGTTCTCAGGGATGATCATTTTCCTCTCTAACTAGATACAAGATTCAATTATTGTAAGTTATAAATCCATGTCATAATTAATAGATTGTTGTAATTATTATACTTTTATTGCCATTTCATTTTTAAAAAGTTGTAGATTTATTTTAATACACACTTAATATAGATAGATGGATATACAATGGAAGACTTAGAAAACTTAGTTTTTTGGAGATTGTTTTTATTAATTATGAGTTTTCTTATTAAGTTTTTTGGAGATTGTTTTTATTAATTATGAGTTTTCTTATTAATGGTAAACCATTTTTGTTTTTAATAATTATTAATAACTAATATTTTTTTATTAATTTTGATTTTTTTTTAAGTAATTTTTCTTTTTATTATATTTAATAAATAATAATGATAAATATTTTATTTATTTTTAATAATTAATAATATGAAGGAAAAAAGATATTAATTTTAATGGTTTTTGATTTATTTTTAATAATTATTTTTTTTTTATTAGGGGAATCGGTAACAACGGCAGTATCGTACTCGCGTGACACGGGGTCGAATCCTGCCGGATGCCTTATAAATCCTAGGGAGAAACGCACAGCCCGCAAGCACGCCCTCCGAGTAAATCGGGGTGAGAATCGACCTTGAGACCTCATTTTACATAGTTCCTTCCATTTACACGGCACTTGCCAATCGGTCTACACCCCTGCGGGCTATTTTTAATAATTATTAATAACTAATAATGTTTTTATTAATTTTGATTTTTTTAAGTAATTTTTCTTTTTATTATATTTAATAAATAATAATGACAAATATTTTATTTATTTTTAATAATTAATAATATGAAGGAAAAAATATATTAATTTTAATGGTTTTTTATTTATTTTTAATAATTAATAATATGAAGGAAAAAAGATATTAATTTTAATGGATTTTTAAAAGATTGAGAAAAAATTCAATCGTTTTTTTAAATGTGATATATGCAATAGGTGAACGCTTGGTGATCACTTAATGATTGTGAAATATAAAATTAGTTTTAATTTGATTTAAATATATTAATTTAATAGAAACATTAAAAAAACTCAATTATTATGATTATTTTATAATGAGATTTTAAAATATACTATTTATGGAAAGTAATATTTGTGATAATATGGAAATTGACTTTAATATGAAGTTTAAAAAACTTCATTTTCAATGATATAATTTACCTTAAAAACCAAAAAAATGAAATACATGAAACTACTCTTCTATTTAATTAAACTAATAAAATTATTGAATAAAAAAATTCTTAACCATGTTCCTAGATATCAATCTCAATGACTAAATTATATTCAAGCATACCAAAAACTATTATTCAACTAATCTTTATATATTATAATCATATACACCCTAAAAATACATATTTGATATTTATGAGAAATTGCATTTGATTATTTACCAATTATATACATATTCTCTCCCCGTAATGGTTAAAAGGGTTAACTTAAAACCTTAACCATAATTAACGAGATGCTCAGTTTTGAAAAGGCCGTTTTCACTTAATATAATAAATACAACCAATTTTGAAAGACGAGCTTTTATTTGGAGTTTTGTTTTTCTAGGATAGTTGCAATGCGTTGTTAGTAGTTTGATGTACAATGAAAACCAATAAAAGGAAAAGATGCATAAAATTTTAGGCTATAAACCAATAAAATTTAACCCCAAACGAAGTTAATCAAAACATGTAATTATATATTTATCATTTGATTGATAACGATGATAACGATAAGATGTTTCATGCACCTTCTCTTTCATAGACAAAGGAAATTTATAATATATAAATAGGACATGGACTATTCATTATCATTTGTAGAGGAGCGACTAAATAACACAGATTTGTTGGAAACATGTAAAGGAATTTCCTTATGTTCTGATATGCACATGCATATCAGTTATATTTGGAATGTGCACATATGCACTCATTATAAACAGATTGTGTAAACTATGTAATCTATTTATGAACTATTCATGTAACTATGTGATCTATTCATGATCAGTTTGTGTAATTAAGTGATAAATGTTATATATACGAGCATATCCATAGAGGTGAGAGTGAAATGTGTATAGAGAGCAGAGTGTGTGTGAGGAGAGGATGGTTGTATACCTGAAATCGACTATTGTAATTCTCCCTTGAATAATAAGAATATTGAATATCATTGCTCGTGGTTTTTTCCCACATTAGGTTTCCACATAAATCATTGTGTCAACTGTGTGATTGTTGTTCTTAGTTTTATGCGTGATTAATCTTTCTTGAGATGCTCTGGTTTACTTCTATTGCCTAACAAGTGGTATCAGAACAGGTTGAGAAAGTACAACGGGTATGCCAAGGCAAATTGTCTATAGGTTTCCAGATATTTTTTGAGAATAAAGAGCCTGATTGAGTAATTTTCAAGTCATCAACGTTCCCAAAATCAATGCACTGGGTTTATGCACTATAGAGCGCTATCAAATCAGCACCCCCCATCCACACTCAAGTAGCGCTACCTCCAAACTTAGCGCCACCCTGTAAGCTTAAGAGAGGACCGATATAAAAATAAAATGGGAAGAATTAAATCTTTTGCGATGTATGAAGTTTTTTGTCTTATTCTAAGACATGGTCGAACCTTTGTCTCATTATGCAAAAAATGTGGTGTAGAATATTTATATATAAATAAAGTGGAGAATCGTTTTTGGGTGGAGTGGTAAATAAGGTGGAGTGGATGATGGAATATTTAAAAAGGGTGGATCCTTTATTATTTAAAGAAGCGGATACCTTTGTTTAAGAAATTGAATTTTTTAAAAGTTTTTCAAATATATTATATATATTTTGGATTAAACTTTTTTTTTCAATTATATTTTATCATTGTTTTTTTATTATAAAAGGCTTAGTATTATAAGCTTGGTTTGGACGGTTTCTTTTTCTGTTAATGGAGAAAGTGTAGATTTCTAAGTTTGAGGTGGAGAAATTCAGCGGTAAAAATAACTTTGTGTTGTGGAATCTCAAGATGCAGGATTTGCTTGTGCAACAAGGATTGCAAAAGACGTTGGATGGAAAGACAAAGAAACCAACACGCATGACATACGAGGACTGGGAAGATCTCGATGCAAGAGCCCTCGATACCATTTGTTTGTGTTTGAAAGATGAAGTGTTGTTTAACATCATTGAAGAGGAGACACCAACGGGTTTGTGGAATAGACTGGAGAGTCTGTATATGACAAAGTCCTTTATGAAGAGAATCTTCTTGAAGAGACATTTGTACAACTTGTGGATGAAATAAGGTACGAAAATTGTTGATCACTTGAATTTTTTCAATACTCTGATTTGTCAATTATATAGTATGGACGTAACGTATGAATATGAGGACAAGGCGTTTACGCTATTGTGTTTGTTGCTTGAGTCTTGGGATCATCTAGTCACAACTATGTGGTTTAGCTCAACAGATGTTATTGATTATGACATTGTTGTGGTATCTTTGTTGTCTAAGGAGATGAGGAAATTATCTAGTAAAAAAACCTCAATAGTAGAAGCAATGGTGGTCAGAAGTCGATCTACCGAAAGAGGGAAAAATCAGATGGGTACATCAAGGTCTAAGTCAAAAGGAAATAAGAGCAAGCAGAAATGTTGGTTCTATGGAAAATCTGGGCATCTCAAGAAGGATTGTTGGAAAAGACATAATGCATTCAAAGAGGACTCCACAAAAGAAGCAAAGGAAGCTAATTTAGCATAAACAAGTTCAGGTTCCAGTTTAGGTATGGTTGATGAGGTATTGTCTACTTGTGATGTTTCACATCAACATCATCATTGGTTGTTAGATTCTAGTGCATCCAACCACATGTGTCTTCATAGAAATTGGTTCTCAACTTACCAATCTATTGATGATGGTGTTGTTTTTATGGGAAATGATTTTTCTTGTAAAATTGTTGGAGTTGGTAGAGTCCAGATTAAAATGCATGATGGTTTTGTAAGAACATTAATAGATCTAAGGCATGTAACAAAACTTAGAAATAACTTGATATCTTTGGGAGTTCTAGATTCTACTAGTTACAGGTGTACAAATCAAGGTAGAGTATTGAAAGTGTCCAAAGGCATCTTAGTGGTCATGAAGGCAAAGAGGATCAAGAACCTTTATCAGCTTGAAGGAAGGATAGAAGTAAATCAATAAGTGTTAGCATCTGAAGATGAAAGTGACTATGTTCTTTTATGGAATCATCATTTGGGTCATATGAGCGAGAAATGGCTTAAGGTACTGGTTTATCGTAAGTCACTTCCAAGTTTGAAGTTTATGAATTTGAATTTATGCAAGTATTGTGTTTTTGGAAAATAGTGTAGACAAAAGTTTAAAACATGAAGGAATATAAGCAAAGGTATCCTTGATTACATTCATTCAGATGTTTGGTGACCATCCCCTATAGTTTATTTTGGAGGATATTCATATTTTGTGACATTTATAGATGATTACTCTAGAAAGGTTTGTCTCTATTTACTTAAAATAAAAGATGATGTATTTAATACTTTTAAGCAATTTAGAGATTTGGTTGAAAAGAGAACTGACAGGTCAATCAAGTGTTTAAGGACAGATAATGGAGGTGAGTTCACATCTTTGGAATTTGAGAACTATTACAAGGAAGCTGGGATCAAAAGACATAAGACCACAATTTATACTCCTCGGTAGAATGGTGTTGTTGAATGCATGAATAATACTCTCCTAGAGAGAGCAAGGAGCATGCTCAATAATGCCAAGATGCAACAAGAATTGTGGGAAGAAGAAGTTCTTACAACATGCTATCTGATAAATTGGTTACCATCAACTGCAATAAAATGTAAGATTCCAGAAGAGGTATGGACATGTCATTCATGTGATTTTTCAAATCTGAGAATATTTGGTTGTGATGCTTATGCTCTTATTTCTAAAGATCAACATTCTAAGTTAGATCCTAGATCAAATAAATATGTCTTTGTTGGTTATGGTGATGGAGTTAAGGGGTACATATTGTGGGATCCTACTACCCACAAACTCATCATAAGAAGAGATGTAGTATTTGATGAATCCTCCCTCTTAAAATAAGAACTGGTAGATGTTGAAGTGAAACAAGAACATGTACCACAAGTTCAGGAAATTCAGTTGGAAACTCATCCATATTCAGAAAGGGAGGAGCATGAAGAGGTTCCAGAAGAAGAAGATGAAAATGCATAAAATATTCAAGAAACTGAGGATATGGCTCAACCATCTCTAAGGAGATCTTCATGGACCAAGAATCCTCCTACAAGGTATGACGATTATGTTTCATCTATGGATTTGGTTTCTATTGATGAATAACATAGTTGTTTTCAGGAAGAAATTAAGGTATTTGAAAGTTCTTAATGGAAGAAATATATGAAAGAATAAACATATGCCTTAGAGAGGAATAAAACATGGGACCTGGTATACCTTCCAAAGGACAAGAAGGTTGTCGACTACAAGAGGCATCCAAGAGGTGTAGATCTGTGATTTGTTGATGTAGGAAACGAGGTGTGAATCCGTAGATCCCCAACATCACAACGATAAGCCTACAAATGCATATCTCAAACAAATTCACCTTTGGCAGATACACATGGTTGATGTTGCAGTGAAGCTGTGTTCTTCAAAATCGTCGTGTATTTCTCTTTCCTTCTTTTGCTCCATGCTCCCGCTGCATCTCAAATCGAATTCTTCTCAGCCAAAAGAAACGAATGTAAATCTACAACTTGTTGTTGTGAGCAGCTAGAAAACTACCATGAAAACAAAATCAGGCCCTAAGAACTATATTTCTCTGATACCAATTTAAGAAATTGAGCATAAGAATATTAGGACAAGAAGATTGGCGAAAAAGGCCTCAAGCCATAATTCTCAACATTGTATTCATATTAATGATACAAATATATAATACAATAATGAAACCACCTCAGTTGTTCTCACATCGAAACCTCATCAGGAGATAAGGTAAGAGGAGAAAATATAGAAATCTAGAAACACACTTAGGACAAAAACTATATCCTAGTATGTAAAATATACAAAGGTGGTATACTAATACTTAATGATTGTATATGAAAAAGAGGCTAACAAAAAATGGGTCTACAAACTTAAAAGGGGTGTTGATGATAAATTCGAAAGATATAAAGGAATACTGGTAGAAAAAGGGTATTCTAAAAAGGAAGGTATTTATTTTCATGAGATATTTTCACCAGTTGTAAAGCTTGTTTCAGTTCCTGTTATGTTGGCACTAGCTGCTTTGCTTGATCTTGAGTTAGAGCAACTAGATGTTAAAACAACATTTCTACATGGAGATTTAGATGAGGAAATATATATGGAACAACCAGAAGGGTTTGTTCAGGATCGCAATAAGAGGGTTGTTTGAAAACTCAAGAAGTCATTGTATGGCCTGAGACAGTCTCCCAGACACTAGTACACAAAGTTTGATTCCTTCACGGTGAGACTAAATTTTACAAGAAGTGAATATGATCATTGTGTTTACTTTAAAAATTTAGAAAATGGCATGTTCATTATTTTGGTGTTATATGTTGATGATATGCTTTTGGAAAGAAAAAGCATGGTCAAATCAACAGGTTAAAGGCTCAATTGGCTAGGGCGTTTGATATGAAGGATCTAGGAGCAACAAAACAAATATTAGGCATGGAGATACACAGAGATGAGAAAAATGGTAAGTTGTGGTTATCACAACATAAGTATATGGAGAAAATACTTATGAGATTCAATATGAATAATGTGAAACCCACACAAATCCCTTTGGCTTCCCATTTCAAGATTTCTTCAGGTTTATGTCCTAGTAATGATGAAGGAAAGTATTATATGTCTCGTGTACCATATGCTAATGCAGTGGGAAGTTTGATGTGTGTGATGGTGAGTACTAGACTAGATATTTCACATGCAGTTGGTGTTGTCCATCGATACATGGTAAATTCGGGAAAAGAGAATTGGGAATAAGTGAAATGGGTGCTTCGATATCTTAGATGCATAAGAAATTATTCTATCACCTATGATGGTTCCAGAGATTCAATTTGTGGTTATGTAGATTTATATTTGCGGGGGACTTGGACAAAAGGAGATCCACTTCAGGATATGTCTTTACTCTTGCAGGAGGATCTGTTAGTTGGATTTCAAAGCTTCAAAACATATTCTCTTTATCCACTATTGAGGCAAGGTATATGGCTGCTTCACATGCATGCAATGAGCCAATTTGGTTACAGGGTTTTTTGGGTGAGTTTGGAAGGATGCAGGACAAGGTGAAAGGATTTTGCAATAGTCAAAGTGCTATTCATTTGGCTAGAAATCCAGCTTATCATAGTAAGACGAAGCATATTTCTGTTAAGTACCATTTTGTAATACAAGTTGTTGATGAAGGTGGAGTGACTCTAGAAAAGGTCCATACAAAAGTAAATTATACAGACATGTTTACCAAACTGGTTTTGTTAGAGAAGCTACGATGTTGTATGGCTTCTCTTGGCTTGCATAAAATGTGATGAATTAATTAAGGGAATGATATATCAGGTAAATTGTTGTCAAGGTGGAGATTTTTGGAAACATGCCAATGAATTTCCTTATGTGCTCACATGCACATGCATATCAGCTATATTTGGAATGTGCATACATGCACTCATTGTAAACATATTGTGTAAACTATGTAATCTATTTATGAATTGTTCATCTAACTATTTGATCCATTCATGATCAGTTTGTGTAACTGAGTGATAGATGTTATATAGATGAGCATACCCATAGAGGTGAGAGTGCAATGTGTGTAGAGAGAAGAGTGTGTGTGAGGAGAGGATGGTTGTATGCATGAGATTGGCTATTGTAATTCTCCATTGAATAATAAGAATATTGAATATCATTTCCCATGGTTTTTTCCCCCATTGGGTTTCCACATAAATCATTGTGTCAATTGCCTGATTGTTATTCTTGTTTTTATGCGTGTTTAATATTTCTTGCCGATGCTCTAGTTTTTTTTATGCTTTGTTTCGCTTCCTTTGACTAACAGTATTCATAACTAAAAATATAATGATGGCAATAAAAAAAAATGAAATTTATTGAAACAATTCCTAACTAGAATTTAAAAAGGCATCATATAAACCTCAACCTCAAAGTAAAACATACGATAAAACTGTAAAACACTAATACAAAAGAAAACAAAAAACTACAAATGAGCGGATCATGTTGAGATGAAAGTGATCATGTTTGATTATTGAAGCATTTGAATCCTATATTAAATTAGTGGCATGGTGCAGAAGCTTACTATACTCGACAGTATTCTAAATGATGTGAGAACAAAAAACCCTTGACAAACAAAAGGTGCCAAAAGGTATTGCAAAAAGAGCCATAGAAGATAAAAAAAAATCCCAAAATTATTCTTGTCAGGCTTAATGTGACTCTAGTGATAGTAGCTAGTACCTATACACAAGCACCTAAAATTTGTCTAACCCAAACATGTATTTGTCCATTACACTGAACCTTAAGCATGGCTAGTAAAATCGCACATGCAGTTGATTATCATTTGAATACAATTAATTAAGCTACATAAATTACCCGAGACAAGTATGGAATAATGAAATGACCTGATAAGGAGCTTATGATTTGAATACAATTTACTGAGACATTAAATCATTTGAATACAATTTATTCACACAAAAACTAAGACGAGTATTGAGTGTAAAAATTACTTGATAAGGAGGTTAATAGATTGAGGAAGAGTGTCCCTCAATAAAAATGGACAAACACGAATGTTGATTCTACTAAATACTTCTCTCTATTTCACAATTTTAGGTAATCAGTGAATCCTCCTGGAATCGTTCCACCTCATTGTTCTCTTCTACTAATGGCCGAAGTTGCCACAAGTTTATAGTTGGATGTTCTTACATAAAATCAACATTGGAGCTTCATAATTCCAATCATTCATGATTGAAATCCCTCTCCAATTATTAGCCATGGAGATTTGACGTGGGCTTTAGAAAAATCCCAATTGAAAAATCCCATGTCAGGCTTGTCCAAGCCCAAATTCAAAGTCCATGTGAAATGTGAAATTAATCCCAAGTTAATCGTCCATGTGAAATTGCACTTTGTTCTTTTAAAAATTTGTAATTTTATCACAATGGTTATTTATTAATGGAGACATATGATTTTTGTATGTATTAAGAAGTTTTAATTTGTAGTGCACTTACTCATGTTTATATTGTTAGGAAGACAAAAAAATGAAAACATCGAAATAAATGAATGGCTTCATTTGTGAAGAAGATGACATGTCATTTTATTGTGAATTTTTTGAATAAGAACTCCAAGATATCAATATTGACATATAACACATATCAACACCAACATGAGGAAAGATGGAATTGTCATGGCTGTCGACTTGAAATGTTTGACAAGGTTAGATCTATCAAACAATTTATATGACTAAATCTTGTCACATTTAATTATCAATTCGAAAGTTCGTAAACTTGTGAAATGCAAGAACAATATGTGCAGAATTAGATTACTTGCAGTATGATCTACCTAAAATGTATATGGAAAATAAATGAATATAAATGAATTTGACTATGGAAATGAAACACACTTGCATGAAATTAGAAGATAATTCAACCACTCTTGGTGAGGATCATGTACTTGGGGCTCACAATATTCAAAATAGGTGCACTAGTAAGTAATTCTTTCAACAAGTTAAAATTATTTTCATACTTTGTTGTCCATTCAAATTCAACTCCTTTATTTTGTAAAGAAGTAATGAGATTAGTAATCTTAGTGATCTAAAAAACCACATGAGTTATGATACCAACTTGATCTGAAATATCAAACAAAATCTAATATTAATTCAACCCAAAAAAACCTTAGATGCAAATTAGTTCATGTGTAGATACTAAGCATTCGACCAGATTCAGGAATATAAATGAAGATCGCTTGACTATTTGCAAAATATCATGTGAATGTCTTACTTATCCATAAACCCATAATCTGTTGAATAAATTGAACTATAAATGAGATAATCCAACAGAAAATAAAAGAAATAAAATACACAAGTAATTAACATACATCACTACATCTTCAAAGTCTCTTTAAATAGCACGATTGTTCTTCATCATCTAAAAATTCCAAATTACATTGCAATATAGGATTACAAAAACACAATTTTGAAGACACTCCGAAAATTAATTGCTCAAATGTAGAAATAGAGTACATCATTGAATTCATGGTGAAAAATCATGCAAAATTGATATAAAATACATGAAATTTCATCAAGGTGACCCCCGACACGCTTTACAATGTTACCTCAATGCCTTGTACCCTCAACACACATTATGAGGAAAAAAACCACATTAATTGTGTGTTGGGATGTGTGCCTACATTGGAATGTGTGTATCAAGCCCTTGGAATGTGTGTATAAAGCCTTGGAATGTGTCCACAACCTTGGGGTGTGTGCCCATTAAATAGGGTGCCCTCCAAAACCATACCTGAAAAGGAAACTTCATTACTATATTTGGTGGTATCTATGCTAATTATGGGGTGTTGACTTAGTGGTTATAACCTCCCTCTATTATAATGGAGGTCAGGTTCGATTCCACTCCATGCATATACGGTGGCGTTTTTTTTGTTTTTAATATCCATTGGTTGGTTTTAAAATCACATGGTATATAGTATATTATATATAATATATAATTATTCCAAACAAACCCCCATCTCATATAAGGTTAAGCCCATTATGGTTACAACTCAATCATGTGTTGATATATAATGACTAGGGGTTGGGGGCTAGCTCCCGACCCCTTTCCCCCTCCAATCGAACCTTAACATTAATTTAAATAATATTATTACCACTCATATGTTAAGAACTATAGTGTGGTGTGTTGGTAATGTGGGTTTTGTTAAGGCATGGAGATTATGGAGGTCATGGGGTCAAACCTTGTTGACTCCAAAATTTTACAATACATTAACATATAGGACAATGGGAAGCCACCATGTGGCAACTTCTCATTGGCTACCTAATGGCACATGTCAACATACCATTAGACCACTGGGATGGTATGAATTCCAACTAAACTTGCCAACTCATATGCCCAGTCAAATGATCAGTCCACATGGCACTTTGGGGTGTGACCATGAAATATGTAATATCGTGTCACATGTTATTGTACGCACATGACACGTGTCATTTTACCCCTTTGAATTTTGACTTTGACCTAGTTAACCTAAACTTTGAATGCCTATAACGTTTTCATACGATCTCTATTTGACGCATCATTTGCACCATTGGAAATATAACAAAGATCTCTACACATTGATACCATTTTATCGATCATTTGAGACGGTCAAATTTTGAGCTTTTAAGGATCCCATGGGACCTATGTGATCATTTGGATCCTCCTATACCTATGTGAGTGTTACTTAGATCCTATTGGATCACACCTTCCCACTGAAGAACTTTTGGACCTCCAAAAGTATTGATATTCAACAACATAGTGATGATAACTCTAACTCACTCTTCCATCTTACTAAAATGTTCATATCCAATAACTTAGTGATGAAGCTTCCTCACTCTTCCATCTTGTTGATTCTTTTGGAATTAAGTATTCATCTTGGGCCTTCGATATTAGGTACTATATCAGTGTACTTTTTTCTTCTTCTCTGGAATATGGCTCTGAATCTCACCTCTGGAACTATAGCTAATATGATATATAGCTCTGGTTCTGGCTCATAGATTCTATGAAAAAAAAATCATATTCATTGAATCTATGCAATACATGTATCATGTATTTCAACATCCACTCCCATTTCCTTCCACTGAAGATAATCTATCTCAGCCAATTTGAAACCAAGTCGAATGTTGATCTATGCCTTGCCCATTTGGACTCTCTATTTGTTTGATGTATATATAGAAGTCCCTGAATGAATACTCTGTCCATTGTCACTTATGCCTTGAAAATAAATTATGCATCTATTGTTATCATCTATACTTGATTTCTTTTGTTCAAGGTATACATATATACAAACATGACATAGTATTTAAAATATGCTTATAGCATGCACCTTTATATGCCTCTTAAAAGAGGATTATTCAAAAACCAAGTGAGAATACTCTCACCTCACTTATCTAGTATCATCCAAATTTCCTGATTGGATAATGAGCACCTGACTCATCACAACCATAATGAAAACTGAAACATTATTGCTAATCAAGTTAACCATTCCCCTGAATTCACAAACTCTGCCATCCATTGTTGCAGTAGCCAACCATATTCCATTGATTAGTAATAAACTGAACAACAAAAATAAATATACAAATGTGAAAGAGAATGAAACATCAACATATATTCCATTCTTAACATGAACAACATCAACCAAAGGACTTGTTCTTCTTTCAACCGTAGGTTGTAAATCTGAATCTTAGATACTAACATTAGCTAGCATGTGCCTTGTAGTGACAACTGTCAAATTCATCTTCATTTGATGATCTCTCACAATGAACTCAATCCCATCCTTGAAATATGATACTTGTTCTATTCCCTATAGAAATTGGTCTTCCCATCATACAAGTATGGACTTCCCAAAACCATCCCGCAAATGTCGAGTGGAGAAACGTCTAACTCTACCTCATCAATGATACTGGATGTGATCATGAACCGTAACTTGCACTTATTAGTTACTTGTACCTAAGCATTATCATAAATCCAACCCAAACGATATGGTCTTGGATGAGGCCTAGCTTCCAATCCCAGCTCCTTAACAACTTTCTTTGAAATTAGATTCACTTGCGATCCATTATCAATGTAACACCCCTGTTTCCCCCAACTTGTAATTAATCATTAATTGGGATTACCATGATGTGGCATAGGAACAGTGTAAATGTATTATTGTTTGAATAGCCAAACAACTGACTGTGGGGGTGAAGCCTTGAAAGTATTGGCCATGATATCACTAGAGGAAAGAATGTGAAAACTATAAGAGAGGGTTCATTATATCGAATGACCCCAAATTTCCCAAGGAATAATCAGTTAATGAAGAAAGGACCAGCGGTTGAACCATCAACCAACCCCATGAATGGAAGCATGGTCTAGCTGAAGAATGCCAGCCCGAAGTACCATAGGGTCTTGTAGACCTAGACTGACCTGAGATTTCCTTCCGACAGAAGGAACATGATATGAGGGATGTGTGTGCAAGGCACGTAAGGGAATAAAGAGAAGAGTGGAGAATGAGAGAATCTCGCCAGATGAGAATGGGGAGAAGGCCGCGAGCTTGATGCCGAGGGAGCATCTGATAAACCTTGTCGAGGCCATGAAAGAGATAAAATCTCTGAGAGTATGCAGAGAATGGGTAGAAGGCCGCAAGCTTGATGTTGAGGGAGAATATTATAAACCTCGTCGAGGTTTTGATAGAGAGAAAATATCTGAGAGTATGTAGAGAAGGGGACCTGAGCAGAACATCGTGAGCTTGATTCTAAGGAAGCATCTGATAAACCTCGCAGAAGCTATGAAAGAGAAAGGATCTGTGAGAATTGGCATAAATTCCTTGGTGATATCATGGATTGGCATGGGGGTGGCCAGAGTGATAAGAATGAATGGCTCTGAGCCTATGGTTGGGTGGAAATGCAGACACCCACGGTTAGTTAGTTGGCTACAACCTGTAATACATAAGTATTCTCATATCCTGTGTAATTGAACTGTAACTATAGATTAAATTTGGATATCCTATGAACGTTTTAGGGACATGCATGTTTTCTTAATGATTATATTGTATCCCTTTAATTCTACCTGATTTTGTATTTAAACAAGTAAGGAGTTATCTGGCTTGTACACATAAATGCTTGAGCCCTGTGGTGGCTCAAGTTAAAAAAAATGAACTATGAGTTCGTCGACCTTGGGCATAGTTTCACATGTACATGTAAAATCTCCCAATCATTCTGAGTCTCTTGGAGGAAGGAGTCTGTTAAGCTCAGGAGAGGTATTGAATGTACGCACAGGCTCTCTGCGATGCGGGCAGAGACCAAGAACCTCTTAAGTTCTAGAGTTGAAGAATGAGCACAAGGGGTGTGCATAAGATTATTCTAAGTGTTAAGATCAGTAGAAATAGCGAAAGTGCCTAAGTATTTCAGAGCTCACGAAGCTCAGGAAGGATAGCGAGATTCAAGTCTCAAAAGGGAAGATCCTTTCGTTTGGAAGATGAAAGGATGAGATTAGTTCGGGAGGAGTTGAATCTCTTCACAATTGTCATATCTGGAGAAGGGACATAGATGTTAATCCTTCGAGACCTTCGGAATTCATGGGTCCATTGAATTGGGTATATTTTTCATATAGGAGGTGAATCCCCCAAAGTATCGAAGTTTTGAAATTAATCTGGGCCGTATATCTGAGGATTCTCGGGAGTTATCCGGACCGTCGAATCTAGGATGTGGTCGGCCTAGCATTGAATGATTCAGGAGGATAGAGGTATTGTAACATCAAAACCCTCAAAGTCAGAGTAGATATCGATATTCCATCATAAAGGATGCAAGGCGGCAGGTCCTTTAGTCTGGAGACTGGACACTCTGGGAGTTTATAGGAGGAGAGCGGGTGAAATCACCGAAGTTTAGAAGTGTCGAAGTGTCATAATAAATCATATCCATTGGCATAGGAAGACACGTGGTAGTAGATTGTTAACTTCGGAGAAGAGCCACTTCGAAGGAAATCAAGTGAGGTTCTTAAAAAATCCTAGAAGCCCGAAGTAGAGGAGAAAATATCAGTCCTTCGTCATTCAAAGACACATGGCAGGAGATCATGCATTCCAGAGGAGTGAGAGAAGAAGGGTGGAAGTACTCCTGAAGTCGTAGGGAACCATAGCATATATGAGTCATCCTATGGTAAGGAAAGGTGTCACCAGATCCTACACTTCAGAGAAGAAGTACTCCAGAAGAGTTGTAGAGTGAAGGTGTGAGGACTACCGAAGGCCAAAGTCACAAAGGCATCTTAGTCGTCCATGAAGGACGACGCATGGCAGAAGATATGCCACTTCGGAGAAAATTCACTCCGGAAGAAAGTGGAGTTGGAGGAGCCAGAACTTCTGAAGGTCAGAGTGTTGGAGTTCATCAGAGCCATCAATTCTCTGAGGACACATGGTATCGAATCATGAACTTCAGAGATTTTCCACTCTAGAGGATTCAAGTGGTAGTTATTTATAATTTCTCGAAGTTTCTGAGCCCGAAATCTTTGTGGTCCATTGATATTAAAGGAGAGAGTGCACTGCTTATTTACAAAGGGACACGTGGAGAACAAAGGTTTACTTCGTTAGAAAGTCACTCCGGAGGTTTGTGGCATTGGAGACTCTGGAACTCTCGAAGTGTGGAGTCCCGAAGTAAATCAAATTCGTCAGCGCTCTGAGGGTGCGTGGCATAAGATCATGCGGTCCAGAGACTTGGTACTCCAGATGACCTCAAGAGAAGTGTTTTGGAAAGGAGTTGAAGTGTCTACTTCCCCACTAGCCTGTGAGTTAGTTGAGGATCAAGCCCAGTCATTGGATTGGTTGGTGGATGGATTTCCACCAGGGATGATTTTAAGGATGTAAATTTATTTTAAAATGTAGAAACCTTGGCGAATATTACTAATCCTTCATATGCCAACTATAAATGTTTGGCGATAGTTTTGTAAAAATATTCAAATTTCTAAGGATTTTATATAGTTTTTATAAAATTTTGGCGATTTTTAAGGTAAAATAATTGTATCCTATAGAATTTGGGCGAATAATTTTTAAAATAGCGAATCTCTTTTTTGGAAAAACCATGGAAAATTAGCCCATGAGCGAAATTTAGCCCCTAAAATCATCCCTGATTTCCACCATAGATTTCGGAATGCTGGAAGCTCCGGGATATCGAAGAACTTGGGATGAAGATTATTGAGTTGGATCCACATGAAATCCACGTAGCCCTGACCAATGAACACCCGAGGAACTTGGGAGAGGTATATCTACCAGTTCTAATGTAGGAGCATAGCCAACAAAACAAAAGCGGAGGATAGCTAGGCACACTGGTGCACATTTTGAAGAAATTTAAATTTTGAAGAGAGTGTATCACGCAAATATTTTGAAAAGAATTGTAATTAAAGAACCTCTTTAATTTTTTGGAGCCATATGGTTCATGAGGACATCGAAAAATGTAATTTTATTTTAATGTAGCTGAGTGCAATACAAATCCGATGTATTCGGTCTAATCTGTCTGTCACAAATATTTACTGTAATAAATTCTAAGTAGTTGATAGCTTTTAATTCGATAAGATAGTTTTAGAGTAGTTGGAGGGAAGAGATCGAAGAGCCCTCTTGTATAAATCTTTGTATTATTTCCCAAAAAAGGGTATTGAATCTATTGTATAGTTTGTTGCAGAAATTGTTGTTGTTGGCTCTCTAGTTGTTGATAGAATGTAGATAGTTGTTGTAGAAGTTATTGAAGCAGTGAATGAACATATGTATATTTCAGTTGAATGAATATAAAAGAGGAGCATTGTCCCAAATGTGTGGTGTTGATGCGTCTATCTGAATGAATGAATGGTAGACTTTTTGTTTGTTTGGAATTCTCTATTATTTATTGTTCTTGTGTCTATGTATGCATTTACATGGCTAAATGTATCAATTTATGAAGATTTAGATAAGTTTAAATTATTTCTCTTCTACGAGAAAGTGCAAGAGTGAATAGTGTCTGCAAGGAGTGTGTTGACAGAGTCTATTTCGAGTCATAGGATCAGAAGAGAAAATGTGAAATTATGTGTGCAAGGAGTGCATAGTGTCCGCAAGGTGTGCGTGATAGAGTCCAGTTTGACTCAGAAATTTCTGGAGAGATAGCTTAAAGGAATTTTTCCGCAAGGAGTGTATGGTTGAGTCTTCTGATTCAGAAGATCATGAGAAATAGTGAGAATCATCAACAAAGAGGATGGATTTCAGAGGAGAACCTATCGCAAGGCATGCATAGGTTGGAATTTGACTAAGTGTCGAAAGGAGTATTCTAAGGAGACAAGAGTTTGAGGAAGAACAAGCTCAGGAGGAAGAGTGGTGAGAAATCTTTGAAGGGAAGAGTCCTTTGACATTTCCCATAATTATCCAAGCGAGATCCGTCTAGGAGAGATTGGATTCATTCCATACCCTCATATATGGGAGGAGTTGCATGGAGAATTAACCAAGAGTTATTTCGGAATTTCGGAATTCGGAGCATTTCGAAGTGTAAAAGGGTGGGATCGCCGAAGTCACAAACTCACGAGGTGAATCCTAACCGTTGGTTGTGAGGAGACACGCGGCAACATATTGGAGAATATGGGATTTAGAGATTTGGAGGAAGTAAGTGTGGAGTGAGTGAAGTTTTTTGAAGTGATGAAAACTGAAACACAGTTGTACAATCAGATCCAGGGAGACACATGGCAGAGATCCGTGAACTCAGGGAAAGTTTTTTCGAAAGGAAACAAAAGAGGAGGTTGCAATATCGTCGGAGCCCAAAGTGGAGAAGGGTTGGCCCGAGGTTATATCCCACGGTCATAGAGGAGAAGGAGTCTAGCAAGAGACTAGTATTCACGAATCAATGTCACCAAGCATCGGAGAGAAGAGTTGCAAGTAGTCTGAACTTGCACGTGACATCAAGGGGACCTGTGAGTGTATAAATTTCTCAGGGTCTATTAAAGGCCCAAAGAACCAATTATGTTCGAGGAATTTTAATATCCCAGACCGGGAGATCGTGAAATCCCCATGAGAGAAGGTGGGGGTTTTCGTCAATTGGTATTAGAGCTTAACAGAATTGACTTATGTGATTGAAGGAGACAGAGAATTAGGTTGATATCATCGAGTGGTATTAGATACATTAGCACAATGCCACCTAGGAGACGTGCAAAGTCACTTATAGAAAATAGAGCTATGGAAAGGGAGATGAGAGAACTCAGAGCAAGGTTGGATGCCATGGAAACAGCACAAAGGAGAGCACAAGATGTTGGAGATGTTAGTGATGAAGAAAATGAAGAAGTGGAAGTTGAGGAAGTTGTAGCGGAGGATGCTGTGAAAGATCACTTGCTAAAATTGGTTGTTAATTTGGAACCTAGAGCCAAGATGGACATCCCAATGTATGAGGGTAATCTGGATGTTGAAGAATTGATAGATTGGATATGAGCAATGGAAAATTATTTTGACTATGAAGATGTCGATGAAGAGAAAATGGTGAAACATGTTGTTACCGGGTTGAAAGGAAATGCAACACTCTAGTGGGATGAATTGCAGGATGACATGAGAAGCAAAGGAAATAAAAAAGATTAAGAGTTTGGATCAAATGGTAGCCAAGATGAAGCAGAAATTAATACTGAAGGACTACTAGATAAATTTGTTCAGGAGATTGCAGAACCTAAGATAAAAAGGGATGATTGTGGAGTACACAGAGGAGTTCTACAGACTGAACATCAGGGCTGGAAGAAAAGAGATAGACGAGGAAAAATTTTCTAGGTACATCAACGGCCTGAGATATGAAATCCAAGATGAGATCAACATGATGACAGTAAGGATAGTAGAGGATGCGTACCGGATTGCATTGAAAGCAGAGGAGAAGTTTGCCAGGAAGCAGAGTCAACAAAACAGGGGTAGAAGCTTGAACAGAGGCAAAGGAGTTTCCCATGAAAAGACACAGAAGCCCAAAGGTGAGGTGTAGAAACCACATATTCACTCTGAAAGAGGAGGAAGTTCTCGAGGAAGGAAGAGTGGTGGTAGAAACTCTTTTCCTAAAGGAAGAGGAAGAGGTAGAGGAGGAGAGATAAAATGTTATGCATGTGGAAAGGTACAACACATGTCTTGGGAATGCCCCAAGAGAAAGAAAGAAGGAGGTGAAGCTGACATTTCAAAAGCGCAAAAGTGATATGTTGAGGTAGAAGGAACAGAAGATGGGAGATCTTTGATGATGAAGAAAGTTCTCTTAAATCCAGAGCCAGAGGTTGAAAAGTCGGTGCAGAGGAACAGGTTGTTCAGGACAGCTTGCAAAACTAAATACAAAGTTTGCAAGGTGATAATTGACAGTGGTAGCACTGATAACTTAGTATCCACAAAGCTGGTGGAGAAATAGGAGGTAGAGACGACTACACATCCGATGCCATATAAAGTATCATGGTTTTAGAAAGGTCATCAGGTAACAATCATTAAACAATGCCTAGTTAAAATTAAAATAGAAGGATATAGAGATGAAATCCTATGTCATGTGATTCCCATGGATGTATGTCATGTTTTGTTGGGAAGACCATGGCAGTATGACAGGAATGTTATTCATGATGGGAGAAGAAATACTTATACCTTAGAGAAGAATGGTAGGACACATATGTTGTTGCCAATTGAAGAGAAGAAAGTAAAGGAAGAAGCCAACATGGGCATACTTCTCATGAGTGGGAAGGAACTCCTGAGTGAAGTTAAGAAGGAACAAGAGATGCAGTTTTTTGTAGTGAGAAAGCCAAAGGTTATCCTTACAAGTACTTCTATGGAGGATTTTCCTAAGAAAATTCAAGAACTGTTGGAAATTGTGTTGATATAGTTGTGGATGAGTTTCCAAGTTCATTTCCACCTATCAAAAGTATCAGCCATCACATTGACTTGATACTAGGAGCAAGCCTTCCGAAAAAAGAAGTGTACAGATTGACACCTCAAGAGAATGAGGAGGTGAAAAGGAAATTTCAGGACTTTTTAGACAAAGGCTTGGTCAGAGAAAGCTTGAGTCCATGTGCAGTACCAACTGTGTTGAGTCCAAAGAAGGATGGAGGATGGAGAATGTGTACAGACTCAAGGGACATAAATAAGAACACCATTAGGTACAGATTTCCATTGTCGAGGATGGATGAGTTAATGGATTGTTTGAGTGGAGCGAACTATTTTTCAAAAATATATTTGAAAAGTGGATATCACCAAATAAGGATGAGAGAAGGTGATGAGTGGAAAACAACCTTCAAGACAAATGATGGATTGTATGAATGTCCTGTTATGCCATTTGGCTTAACAAATGCCCCGAGTACTTTTATGATATTGATGAATGAAGTGTTGAAGTATTTTATTGGTAAGTTTGTGATTGTATATCTGGATGATATACTAATCTTCAGTAAAACTGAGGAGGAGCATATAAGGCACTTAAAATTAGTGATGAAGAGGTTACAGTAGGAGAAGTTGTTGATAAATTTAAAGAAATCCTCTTTCATGAAGACGTAACTCATTTATTTGGGTTTTGTGATCTCTCCAAGTGAATTGAAGATGGATTCCAAGAAGGTGAAAGTAATCAAAGAATGGTTGTCACCAAGGAGTATATTTGAGGTAAGAAGATTCCATGGATTAGAAATTTTCTATCGGAAGTTCATCGGAAATTTTAGTGAGATTGGTGCACAAATGATGGATACAGTGAAGAAAAGACATAAGTATTTCAAATGGACAAAAGAGGCTGAGAAGAGCTTCAACATATTGAAGGAGACGATAACAGAACAACCAATTCTAGTATTATCAAATTTCGCAAAGACATTTCAGGTGAGATGTGATGTGAGTGGAGTTGCAATTGCAACAGTCTTGAGACAAGATAATAGGTCTATTGCATATTTCAGTGAGAAGTTGAACGATGCTAAGAGAAAATACTCCACATATGATAAAGAGTTATATGCCATAATTCAAGCCTTGAAGAAATGGAGGCACTATCTCATTCTCAAGGAGTTTGTTTTGTATAGCGATAATCAGGATTTACAATTCATAACCAGACAAGAGAAGCTAAACCAGAGACATGCCAAGTTGATAGAGTTTATGAAAAATTTCACTTTTATCACTAAACATATTTTCAGTAATGCTAACAAGGTTGTTGATGCATTGAGAAAGAGATGTGTAATTCTGCAGGAATTTCAAGTGAAGACCTTGGGGTTTGAACACCTTAAGGAAATGTATCATGATGATCCATATTTGAGAGAAGCATATGAAGCATGTTTGAATCATGTTCTCAGAGACAGAAGCCAATGGGACAAATATCTGATTCATGATGGATTGTTGTTCAAAGGATGCCATTTGTGCATACCAAAGTGTTCGATGAGGGAGAATTTGTTGAAGGAAAAACATAGTGGAGGTCTAGCCGGACATTTAGGTCATGAAATGTTTTTTGCACAGTTGAATGGTTCATATTATTGGCTAGGTATGAGAATGGAGGTTAAAAGGTTTGTAAATAGATGTAATATTTTCTAGTATGCAAAGGGAAAGAAACAAAATACTAGGTTGTATCAACCATTTCCTATTCCAGAGAGGCCATGGGATGCAATAAGCATGGATTTTGTGTTGGGATTGCCAAGAACACAAATAGGAAGTGATTCCATATTTGTGGTAGTGGACGGATTTTCGAAGATGGAACACTTTATCCCATGCCATAAGACTAGTGATGCAGCACACATTGCTAACTTGTTTTTCAAGGAAGTTGTAAGACTCCATGGATTTCCCAAGAGTATTGTTTCAGACAGGGACACCAAATTTGTTGGTCATTTTTGGAGAACATTGTGGAAGAAGCTAGGAACAAAACTATCCTTTAGTTCTGCATATCACCCTCAAATGGATGAATATACTGAGGTGGTGAATCGAAGTTTAGGAGATTTGCTGAGGAATTTGGTCATTGAACATCACAGTCAATGGGATCAGATTTTAACACAAGAAGAGTTTGCATATAATGACTCGGTGACCAGAAGTACTAGAAAAATTCCATTTCAGATAGTGTATGGAATGAATCCGAGGGGAGTGTCAGAATTGAGATATCTGGAGAAAAGTGAATTTAGAAGCACTGGAGCCGAAGACTTCGCAACAAAAATGCAGGAACTTCATAATCGGATCAAGGAATAGTTGAAGAAGAGCAGAAGTGAATAAAAACATAGAGTTGATAAACATAGGAGGAAACTTCAGTTTGAAGTTGGAGATAAATTTCTAGAACATCTTAGGAAGGAGAGGTTCCCAAGGGGAGCATATAATAAACTAAATTTGAAGAAGATAGGACCATACAAAATCCTAAGAATATTTGGTGAGAATGCTTATGAGATAGAACTACCAGAAGATGTGGGTATAGCTCCCATATTCAACATTGCAAACATGTATCCTTACAGGGAAGATGGAGCCAAAGAACCCGAAGATCAGAAGCAGATCTAGTGGAAAAAGAAGCTTCCTATAGAAGAGAATCCACAAATGGAGTAGATCATAGATCAACGAATTGGTAAGAAGACCAGAAGGAAAACATATTTTGAATATTTGGTAAAGTGGAAGGGATGACGAGTAGAAGATGCTAGTTGGGTGAGCGAAGCTGATATCCAGAAGCATGGAAGGTCAGTACAGGATCTCATGGACAGGAGTCCATTAATTTTTCAGCCAGAGGAGTATGATGCAGGAGCATCGTCGGCAAAGCACAAGCGGAGGACAGCTAGGCACACTAGCGCACATTTTGAAGAAATTTAAATTTTGAAGAGAGTGTATCATGCAAATATTTTGAAAAGAATTGTAATTAAAGAACCTCTTTAATGTTTTGGAGCTAGATGGTTCATGAGGACATCAGAAGATGTTATTTTCTTTTAATGTAGTTGAGTGTAGTACAAATCCGATGTATTCGGTCTAAAATGCAAGAACAATATGTGCAGAATTGAGTGTATCAATTCAAAAGTTTGTAAACTTGTGAAATGCAAGAACAATATGTGCAGAATTAGATTACTTGCAGTATGATCTACCTAAGATGTATATGGAAAATAAATGAATATAAATGAATTTGACTATGGAAATGAAACACACTTGCATGAAATTAGAAGATAATTCAACCACTCTTGGTGAGGATCATGTACTTGGGGCTCACAATATTCAAAATAGGTGCACTAGTAATTAATTCTTTCAACAAGTTAAAATTCTCTTCATACTTTGTTGTCCATTCAAATTCAACTCCTTTCTTTTGTAAAGAAGTAATGATATTAGTAATCTTAGTGATCTAAAAAACCACATGAGTTATGATACCAACTTGATCTGAAATATCAAACAAATCTAATATTAATTCAACCCAAAAAATCCTTAGATGCAAATTAGTTCATGTGTAGATACTAAACATTCGACCAGATTCAGGAATATAAATGAAGATCGCTTGACTATTTGCAAAATATCTTGGGAATGTCTTACTTATCCATAAACCCATAAACTGTTGAATAAATTGAACTATAAATGAGATAATACAACATAAAATAAAAGAAATAAAATACACATGTAATTAACATACATCACTGCATCTTCAAAGTCTCTTTAAATAGCACGATTGTTCTTCATCATCTAAAAATTCCAAATTACATTGCAATATAGGATTACAAAACACAATTTTGAAGACACTCTGAAAATTAATTGCTCAAATGTAGAAATAGAGTACATCATTGAATTCATGGTGAAAAATCATGCAAAATTGATATAAAATACATGAAATTTCGTCAAGGTGACCCCCGACACGCTTTACGATGTTACCTCAATGCCTTGTACCCTCAACACACATTATGAGGAAAAAAACTACATTAATTGTGTGTTGGGATGTGTGCCTACATTGGAATGTGTGTATCAAGCCCTTGGAATGTGTCCACAACCTTGGGGTGTGTGCCCATTAAATAGGGTGCCCTCCAAAACCATACCTGAAAAGGAAACTTCATTACTATATCTGGTGGTATCTTTGCTAATTATGGGGCATTGACTTAGTGGTTATAACCTCCCTCTATTATAATGGAGGTCAGGGTTCGATTCCCCTCCATGCATATACGGTGGCATTTTTTTTATTTTAATATCCGTTGGTTGGTTTTAAAATCACATGGTATATAATATATTATATATAATATATAATTTTTCTAAACAAACCCTCGTCTCATATAAGGTTAAGCCCATTATGGTTACAACTCAATCATGTGTTGATATATAATGACCAGGGGTTGGGGGCTAGCCCCCGACCCCTTTCCCCCTCCAATCGAACCTTAACATTAATTTAAATAATATTATTACCACTCATATGTTAAGAACTATAGTGTGGTGTGTTGGTAATGTGGGTTTTGTTAAGGCATGGAGATTATGGAGGTCATGGGGTCAAACCTTGTTGACTCCAAAATTTTACAATACATTAACATATAGGACAATGGGAAGCCACCATGTGGCAGCTTCTCATTGGATGCCCAATGCCACATGTCAACATACCATTAGACCACTCGGAGGGTACGAATGCCAACTCAAATTGCCAACTCATATGCCCATTCAAATGATCAGTCCACATGGCACCTTGGGGTGTGACCATGAAATATGTACTATCGTGTCACATGTTATTGTACGTAAATGACACGTGTCATTTTTACCCCTTTGAATTTTGACTTTGACCTAGTTAACCTAAACTTTGAATTCCTATAACATTTTCATACGAGCTCTGTTTGATGCATCATTTGCACCATTGGAAATATAACAAAGATCTCTACACATTGATACCATTTTATCGATCATTTGAGACGGTCAAATTTTGAGCTTTTATGGATCCCATGGGACCTATGTGATCATTTTGGATCCTCCTAGACCTATGTGAGTGTTACTTAGATCCTATTGGATCACACCTTCGCACTGAAGAACTTTTGGACCACCAAAAGTATTGATATTCAACAACATAGTGATGATAACTCTAACTCACTCTTCCATCTTACTAAAATGTTCATATCCAATAACTTAGTGATGAAGCTTCCTCACTCTTCCATCTTGCTGATTCTTTTGGAATTAAGTATTTATCTTGGGCCTTCGATATTAGGTACTATATCAATGTACTTTTGTCTTCTTCTCTGGAATATGGCTTTGAATCTCACCTCTGGAATAGTAGCTAATATGATATATAGCTCTAGTTATGGCTCATAGATTCTATGACAAAAAAAATTCATGTTCATTGAATCTATGCAATACATGTATCATGTATTTCAACATCCACTCCCATCTCCTTCCACTGAAGATAGTCTATCTCAGCCAATTTGAAACCAATTCGAATGTTGATCTATGCCTTGCCCATTTGGACTCTCTATTTGCTTGATGTATCTATAGAATTCCCTGAATGAATACTCTGTCCATTGTCACTTATGCCTTGAAAATAAATTATGCATGTATTGTTATCATCTATACTTGATTTCTTTTGTTCAAGGTATACATATATACAAACATGACATAGTATTTAAAATATGATTATAGCATGCACCTTTATATGCCTCTTAAAAGATGATTATTCAAAAACCAAGTGAGAATGCTCTCACCTCACTTATCCAGTATCATCCAAATTTCTTGCTTGGATAATGAGCACCTGACTCATCACAACCATAATGAAAACTGAAACATTATTGCTAATCAAGTTAACCATTCCCCTGAATTCACAAACTTTGCCATCCATTGTTGCAGTAGCCAACCATATTCCACTGATTAGTAATAAACTGAACAACAAAACTTAATATACAAATGCGAAAGAGAATGAACCATCAACATATATTCCATTCTTAACATGACCCACATCAACCAAAGGACCTGTTCTTCTTTCAACCGTAAGCTGTAAATCTGAATCTTGGATACTAACATTAGCTAGCATGTGCCTTGTAGTGACAACTGTCAAATTCATATTCATTTGATGATCTCTCACAATGAACTCAATCCCATCCTTGAAATATGATACATGTTCTATTCCCTATATAAAATGGTCTTCCCATCATACAAGTATGGACTTCCCAAAACCATCCTACAAATGTCGAGTGGAGAAATGTCTAACTCTACCTCATCAATGAAACTGGATGTGATCATGAATCGTAACTTGCACTTATTAGTTACTTGTACCTAAGCATTATCACAAATCCAACCCAAACGATACGGTCTCAGATGAGGCCTAACTTCCAATCCCAACTCCTTAACAACTTTCTTTGAAATTAGATTCACTTGCGATCCATTATCAATGTAACACCCCTGTTTCCCTCAAATTTTAATTAATCATTAATTGGGATTACCATGATGCGGCATGGGAATAGTGTAAATGTATTATTGTTTGAATAGCCAAACAACTGACTGTGGGGGTGAAGCCTTGAAAGTTTTGGCCATGATATCACTAGAGTAAAGAATGAGAAAACTATAAGAGAGGGTTCATTATATCGAATGACCCCAAATTTCCCAAGGAAGAATCAGTTAATGAAGAAAGGACCGACGGTTGAACCATCAACCAACCCCATGAATGGAAGCATGGTCTAGCTAAAGAATGTCAGCCTGAAGTACCATAGGGTCCTGCAGACCCAGACTGACCTGAGTTTTCCTTCTGACAAAAGGAACATGATATGAGGGATGTGTGTGCAAGGCACGTAAGGTAATAAACAGAAGACTGGAGAATGAGAGAATCTCGCCAGCTGAGGACGGGCAGAAGGTCATGAGATTGATGCCGAGGAAGCATCTGATAAACCTCGTTGAGGCCATGATAGAGATAAAATCTCTGAGAGTATGCAGAGAACGGGCAGAAGGCCGCAAGCTGATGTTGAGGGAGAATATTATAAACCTCGTCGAGGTTGTGATAGAGAGAAAATCTCTGAGAGTGTGCAAAGAAGGGGACCCGAGCAGAACGTCATGAGCTTGATTCTAAGGAAGCATCTGATAAACCTCGCAGAAGCTATGAAAGAGAAAGGATCTATGAAAACTGGCATAAATTCCCTAGTGATATCATGGCTTGGCATGGGGGTGGCTAGAGTGATAAGAATGGATGGCTCTCAGCCTATAGTTGGGTGGAAATGCAGACACCCGCAGTCAGTTAGTTGGTTGCAACCTGTAATATATAAGTATTCTCATATCCTGTGTAATTGAACTGTAACTGTATATTAAATTTGGATATCCTATGAATGTTTCATGGATGTGCATGTTTGCTTAATGATTATATTGTATCCCTTTAATTCTACCTGATTGTGTATTTAAACAAGTAAGGATTTATCTAGCTTGTACACGTAAATGCTTGAGCCGGTGGCTCAAGTTAAAAAAAATGAACTATGAGTTCGTCGACCTTGGGCATAGTTTCACATGTACATGTCAACTCTGCCAATCATTCTAAGTCTCTTGGAGGAAGGAGTCTGTTAAGCTTAGGAGAGATAGTGAATGTACGCACAGGCTCTCTGTGAGGCGGGCAGAGACCAAGAACCTCTTAAGTTCTAGATTTGATGAATGATCGCAAGGGGTGTCCATAAGATTATTCTAAGTCTTAAGATCAGTAGAAATAGCGCAAAGTGACTAATTATTTTAGAGCTCACAAAGCTCGGGAAGGATAGCGAGATTCAAGTCTCAAAAGGGAAGATCCTTTCGTTTGGAAGATGAAAGGATGAGATTAGTTTGGGAGGAGCCGAAGCTCTTCACGATCGTCATATCTGGAGAAGGGATGTAGATGTTAATCCTTCGAGACCTTCGAAATTCATGGGTCCGGTGAATTGGGTATATTTTTCATATAGGAGGTGAATCCCCCAAAGTCTCGAAGTTTTGAAGTTAATCTCGGCCGTATATTTGAGAATTCTCGGGAGCTATCCCGACCGTCGAATCTAGGATGTAGTCGGCCTGGCATTGAATGATTCGGGAGAACAGAGGTATTGTAACGTCAAAACCCTTGAAGTCGGAGTAGATATCGATATTCCATCATAAAGGATGCATGGCGACAGATCCTTTAGTCTGGAGACTGGACACTCTGGGATTTTATAGGAGGGGAGCGGGTGAAATCATCAAAGTTCTGAAGTGTCGAAGTGTCAGAATAAATCCTATCCATTGGTGTAGGAAGACACGTGGTAGTAGATTGTTAACTTCGGAGAAGATCCACTCCGAAGGAAATCAAGTGAGGTGCTTCAAAAATCCCAGAAGCCCGAAGTAGTGGAGAAAATCTCAGTCCTTCATCATTCAAAGACACGTGGCGGGAGATCACGCATTCCAGAGGAGCGAGAGCAGAAGGGTGGAAGTACTCCCAAAGTTGCAGGGAACCAAAGCATATCTGAGTCATCCTATGGTAAGGAAAGGTGTCACCAGATCCTGCACTTCAGAGCAGAAGTAATCCAAAAGAGTTGTAGAGTGGAGGTGTGAGGACTACCGAAGGTCGGAGTCACAAAGTCATCTCAGTCGTCCATGAAGGACGATGTGTGGCGGAAGATCTGCCACTCCAGAGAAAATTCACTCCGAAAGGAAGTGGAGTTGGAGGAGCCAGAACTCCTGAAGGCCATAGTGTTGGAGTTCATCAGAGCCATCAATTCTCTGAGGACACATGGCATCGAATCATGAACTTAAGAGATTTTCCACTCCAGAGGATTCAAGTGGTAGTTATTCAGAATTTCTCGAAGATTCGGAGACCGAAATCTTTGTGGTCCATTGATATCAAAGGAGAGAGTGGAATGTTTATTTACAAGGGGACACGTGGAGGACAGAGGTTTACTCCGTTAGAAATTCACTCCAGAGGTTTGTGGCATTGGAGACTCTGGAACTCCCGAAGCATGGAGTCCTGAAGTAAATCAAAGTCGTCGGTGCTCTAAGGGTGTGTGGCGTAAGATCACGTGGTTCGAAGAATTGGTACTCTAGATGAGATTAAGAGAAGTGTTTTGGAAAGGAGCTGAAGTGTCTATTTCCCCACTAGCCTGTGAGTTAGCCGAGGATCAAGCCCAGTCATTAGATTGGTTGGTGAATGGATCTCCACCATATATTTTGGAATGCTAGAAGCTCCGGGGTATCGAAGAACTCGGGATGAAGATTATTGAGTTGGATCCACATGAAATCCACGTAGCCCCGACCAATGAACACCTGAGGAACTTGGGAGAGGTATATTTTCCAGTTCTGATGCAGGAGAATCACCAACAAAGAAAAAGTGGAGGACAGTTAGGCAGACTAGCACACATTTTGAAGAAATTTAAATTTTGAAGAGAGTGTATCACGCAAATATTTTGAAAAGAATTGTAATTAAAGAACCTCTTTAATTTTTTGGAGCCATATGGTTCATGAGGACATCGGAAAATGTAATTTTATTTTAATGTAGCTGACTGTAGTACAAATTCGATGTATTCAATCTGATCTGTCTATCACAAATATTTATTGTAATAAATTCTAAGTAGTTGATAGCTTTTAATTCGATAGGATAGTTTTAGAGTAGTTGGAGGGAAGAGCTCTAAGAGCCCTCTTGTATAAATCTTTGTATTATTTCCCAGAAAAGGCTATTGAATCTATTGTATAGTTTGTTGCAGAAATTGTTGTTGTTGGTTCTCTAGTTGTTGATAGACTGCAGATAGTTGTTATAGAATTTATTGAAGCAGTGAATGAACATATGTATATTTCATTTGAATGAATATAAAAGAGGAGCATTGTCCCAAATGTGTGGTGTTGATGTGTATATCTGAATGAATGAATGGTATACTTTATGTTTTTTTGGAATTCTCTATTATTTATTTTTCTTGTGTCTATGTATGCATTTACATGGCTAAATGTATCAATTTATGAAGATTTAGATAAGTTTAAATTATTTCTCTTCTACAAGAAAGTACAAGAGTGCATAGTGTCTGCAAGGAGTGCGTTGACAGAGTCTATTTCGAGTCATAGGATCAGAAGAGAAAATGTGAAATTATGTGTGCAAGGAGTGCATAGTGTCCGCAAGGTGTGTGTGACAGAGTCTAGTTTAACTTAGAAAGTTCTGGAGAGATAGCTTAAAGGAAGTTGTCCGCAAGGAGTGCATGGTTGAGTCTTGTGATTCAGAAGCTCATGAGAAATAGTGAGAATCATCAACAAAGAGGATGGATTTCAGAGGAGAACATGTTGCAAGGCATGCACAGGATGGAATTCGACTAAGTTTCGAAAGGAGTATTCTAAGGAGACAAGAGTTTGAGGAAGAAAAAACTCAGGAGGAAGAGTGGCGAGAAATATTCGAAGGGAAGAGTCCTTTGAGATTTCCCATAATTAGCCAAGCGAGATCCGTCTAGGAGAGATTGGAGTCATTCCATACCCTCATATATGGGAGGAGTTGCATGGAGAAATGACCAAGAGGTATTTCAGAATTTCGGAATTCGGAGCATTTCAAAGTGTAAAAAGGTGGGATCGCCGAAGTCGCGAACTCATGAGGTGAATCCTAACCATTGGTTGCGAGGAGACACGCAACAACAGATTGGAGAATCTAGGATTTAGAGATCCAGAGGAAGTAAGTGTGGAGTGAGTGAAGTTTTGCGAAGTCATGAAAACTGAAACACAGTTGTACCATCAGATCCAGGGAGACACATGGAAAATATCTGTGAACTCGGGGAAATTTGTTTCGGAAGGAAACAAAAGAGGAGGTTACAATATCGGCGGAGCTCAAAGTGGAGAAGGGTTGGCCCGAGGTTATATCCCACGTTCAGAGAGGAGAAGGAGTCTAGCAAGAGACTAGTACTCACGAATCGGTGTCACCAAGCGTCGGAGAGAAGAGTTGCAAGTAGTCTGAACTTGAACATGACATCAAGGGGACCTGTGAGTGTATAAATTTCTCAGGGTTTGTTGAAGGCCAAAAGAACCAATTAAGTTCGAGGATTTTTAATATCCCAGACTGGGAGGTCGCAAAATCCCCATGAGAGAAGGCAGGGGTTGTCGTCAATTGGTATCAGAGCTTAGTAGAATTAACTTATGTGAGTGAAGGAGACAGAGAAGTAGGTTGATATCATCGAGTAGTATTAGATACATTAGCACAATGCCACCTAGGAGACGTGCAAAACCGCTTGTAGAAAATAGAGCTATGGAAAGGGAGATGAGAGAACTCAGAGCAAGGTTGGATGCCATGGAAACAACACAAAGGAGAGCACCATATCCTGGAGATGTTAGTGATGAAGAAAATGAAGAAGTGGAAGTTGAGGAAGTTGCAGTGGACGATGATGCAAAAGAGCACTTGCTGAAATCGGTTGTTAAGTTGGCACCTAGAGCCAAGATGGACATCCCAATGTATGAGGGTAATCTGGATGTCGAAGAATTGATAGATTGAATATGAGCAATGGAAAAGTATTTCGACTATGAAGATGTCGATGAAGAGAAAATGGTGAAACATGTTGTTACCAGGTTGAAAGGAAATGCAACACTCTGGTGGGATGAACTGCAGGATGACAGGAGAAGCAAAGGAAAAAAAAATATTAAGAGTTGGGATTGAATGGTAGCCAAGCTGAAGGTGAAATTCATACCCAAGGACTACCAAATAAATTTGTTCAGGAGATTGCAGAACCTGAGAGAAAAAGGGATGACTATGAAGGAGTACATAGAGGAGTTCTACAGACTGAACATCAGGGCTGGAAAAAAAGAGATAGACGAGGAAAAATTTGCTAGGTACATCAATGGCCTAAGATATGAAATCCAAGATGAGATCAACATGATGACAGTACAGACAATAGAGGATGCATACCAGATTGCGTTGAAAGTAGAGGAGAAGTTGCCCAGGAAGCAGAGTCAACAAAATAGGGGTAGAAGCTTGAACAGAGGCAAAGGATTTTCCCATGAAAAGACACAGAAGCCCAAAGGTGAGGCGTAGAAACCACATATTCACTCTGAAAGAGGAGGAATTTCCTGAGGAAGGAAGAGTGGTGGTAGAAACTCTTTTCCTAGAGGAAGAGGAAGAGGTAGAGGAGGAGAGATAAAATGTTATGCATGTGGAAAGGTACGACACATGTCTTGGGAATGTCCCAACAGAAAGAAAGAAGGAGGTGAAGCTAACATTTCGGAAGCACAAAAGTGATATGTTGAGGCAGAAGGCACAGAAGATGGGAGATATTTGCTGATGAAGAAAGTTCTCTTAAAGCCAGAGCCAGAGGTTGAAAAGTTGGTGCAGAGGAACAGGTTGTTCAGGACAACTTGCAAAACTAAAGACATAGTTTTCAAGTTGATAATTGACAGTGGTAGCACTGATAACTTAGTATCCACAAAGATGGTGGAGAAATAGGAGGTAGAGATGACTACACATCCGACACCATATAAAGTATCATGGTTTTAGAAAGGTCATCAGGTAACATTCACTAAACAATGCTTGGTTAAAATTAAAATAGGAGGATATAGAGATGAAATCCTATGTCATGTGATTCCCATGGATGCATGTCATGTTTTGTTGGGAAGACCATGGCATTATGACAGGAATTCTATTCATGATGGGACAATAAATACTTATACCTTAGAGAAGAATGGTAGGACACATATGTTGTTTCCAATTGAAGAGAAGAAAGTAAAGGAAGAAGCCAACATGAGCATACTTCTCATGAGTGGGAAGGAACTCCTGAGTGAAGTTAAGAAGGAACAAGAGATGCAGTTTTTTGTAGTGAGCAAGACAAAGGTTATCCTTACAAGTACTTCTATGGAGGATTTTCCTAAGGAAATTCAGGAACTGTTGGAAATTGTGTTGATATAGTAGTGGATGAGTTGTCGAGGTCATTGCCACCTATTATAAGTATCATCCATCACATTGACTTGATACCATGAGCAAGCTAGCTGAAAAAAGAAGCGTACAGATTGACACCTCAAGAGATTGAGGAGGTGAAAAGGAAATTCCAGGACTTGTTAGACAAAGGCTTGGTCAGAGAAAGCTTGAGTCCATGTGCAGTACCAACTGTGCTGAGTCCAAAGAAGGATGGAGGATGGAGAATGTGTATAGACTCAAGGGCCATAAATAAGAACACCATTAGGTACAAATTTCCATTGTCGAGGATGGATGACTTAATGGATTGTTTGAGTGCAACGGACTATTTTTCAAAAATATATTTGAAAAGTGGATATCACCAAATAAGGATGAGAGAAGGTGATGAGTGGAAAACAACCTTCAAGACAAATGATGGATTGTATGAATGGCTTGTTATGCCATTTGGCTTAACAAATGCCCCGAGTACTTTTATGATATTGATGAATGAAGTGTTGAAGGATTTTATTGGTAAGTTTGTGATCGTATATCTGGATGATATACTAATCTTCAGTAAAACTGAGGAGGAGCATCTGAGGCACTTAAAATTAGTGATGAAGAGGTTACAGCAGGAGAATTTGTTGATAAATTTAAAGAAATCCTCTTTCATGTAGACATAACTCATTTATTTGGGTTTTGTGATCTCTTCGAGCGAATTGAAGATGGATCCCAAGAAGGTGAAAGCAATCAAAGAATGGTTGTCACCAAGGAGTATATTTGAGGTAATAAGCTTCCATGGATTAGAAAGTTTCTATCGAAAGTTCATCAGAAATTTTAGTGAGATTGGTGCACAAATGATGGATACAGTGAAGAAAAGACATAAGTATTTCAAATGGACAGAAGAGGTTGAGAAGAGCTTCAACATATTGAAGGAGACGATAACAAAACAACCGATTCTGGTATTACCAGATTTCGGAAAGACATTTCAGGTGAGATGTGATGTGAGTGGAGTTGCAATTGCAGTAGTCTTGAGCCAAGATAATAGGTATGTTGCGTATTTTAGTGAGAAGTTGAACGATGCTAAGAGAAAATACTCCACATATGATAAAGAGTTCTATGCCATAATTCAAGCCTTGAAGAAATAGAGGCACTATCTTGTTCTCAATGAGTTTGTTTTGTATAGCGATAATCAGGATTTACAACTCATAACCAGAAAAGAGAAGTTAAACCAGAGACATGCCAAGTTGATAGAGTTTATGCAAAATTTCACTTATGTCATTAAACATATTTTCGGTAATGCTAACAAGGTTGTTGATGCATTGAGAAAGAGATGTGTAATTCTGCAGGAATTTCAAGTGAATACCTTGGGGTTTGAACACCTTAAGGAAATGTATCATGATGATCCATATTTCAGAGAAGCATATGAAGCATGTGCGAGTCATGTGCTCAGAGACAGAAGCTAGTGGGACGAATATCTGATTCAGGATGGGTTGTTGTTCAAAGGATGCCAGTTGTGCATACCAAAGTGTTCGATGAGGGAGAATTTGTTGAAGGAAAAACACAGTGGAGGTCTAGCCGGACATTCAGGTCATGACAAAACGTTTGCATAGTTGAATGGTTCATATTATTGTCTAGGTATGAGAACGGAGGTGAAAAGGTTTGTAAATAGATGTAATATTTGCCAGTATGCAAAGGGAAAGAAACAAAATACTAGGTTGTATCAACCATTTCCTATTCCAGAGAGGCCATGGGATGCAAAAAGCATGGATTTTGTGTTGGGATTGCCAAGAACACAAAGAGGAAGTGATTCCATATTTGTGGTAGTGGACAGATTTTCGAAGATTGCACACTTTATCCCATGCCATAAGACTAGTGATGCAACACACATTGCTAACTTGTTTTTCAAGGAAGTTGTAAGACTCCATGGATTGCCCAAGAGTATTGTTTCAGACAGGGACACCAAATTTGTTGGTCATTTTTGGAGAACATTGTGGAAGAAGCTAGGAACAAAACTATCCTTTAGTTCTGCATATCACCCTCAAACAGATGGATAGGCTGAGGTGGTGAATCGAAGTTTAGGAGATTTGTTGAGGAGTTTGGTCATTGAACATCACAGTCAGTGGGATTAGATTTTAGCACAAGAAGAGTTTGCATATAATGACTCAGTGACCAAAAGTACTTGAAAAAATCCATTTCAAATAGTGTATGGAATGAATCCGAGGGGAGTGTCAAAATTGAGATATCTAGAGCAAAGTGAATTTAGAAGCACTGGAGTGGAAGAATTCACTGCAAAAATGAGGAACTTCATAATCAGATCAAGGAGTAGTTGAAGAAGAGAAGAAGTGAATAAAAACAAAGAGTTGATAAACATAGGAGGAAACTTCAGTTTGAAGTTGGAGATCAAGTTCTAGAACATCTTAGGAAGGAGAGGTTCCCAAGGGGAGCATATAATAAACTAAATTTGAAGAAGATAGGACCATACAAAATCCTAAGAATATTTGGTGAGAATGTTTATGAGATAGAACTACCAGAAGATGTGGGTATAGCTCCCATATTCAAAATTGCAGACATGTATCCTTATAGGGAAGATGGAGCCAAAGAACCCGAAGATCAGAAACAGATCTAGTGGAAAAAGAAGCTTCCTATAGCAGAGAAGCCACAAATGGGGTCGATCATAGATCGATGAATTGGTAAGAAGACCAGAAGGAAAACATATTTTGAATATTTGGTAAAGTGGAAGGGATGACCAGTAGAAGATGCCAGTTGGGTGAGCGAAGAGGATATCCAGAAGCATGGAAGGTCAGTACAAGATCTCATGGGCAGGAGTCCATGAATTTTGCATCCAGAGGAGTATGATGCAGGAGCATCGTTGGCAAAGCACAAGCGGATGACAACTAGGCACACTAGCACACATTTTGAAGAAATTTAAATTTTGAAGAGAGTGTATCATGCAAATATTTTGAAAAGAATTGTAATTAAAGAACCTCATTAATGTTTTGGAGCCAGATGGTTCATGAGGACATCAGAAGATGTAATTTTCTTTTAATGTAGTTGTGTGTAGCATAGATCCGATGTATTCAGTCTGATCTGTCTGTCAAAAATATTTATT
The DNA here is from genome assembly GCA_010110895.2 of Picea sitchensis. NCBI lineage: Eukaryota > Viridiplantae > Streptophyta > Pinopsida > Pinales > Pinaceae > Picea > Picea sitchensis. The sequence continues at coordinate 80,019 of SNQJ01S0038347.1, read as the reverse complement.
GTACTAAATTTTAATTAGTTGATAACTTTTAATTCAATAGGATAGTTTTAGAGTAGTTGGAGGGAAGAGCTCGAAGAGCCCTATTGTATAAATCTTTGTATTGTTTCCTAGAAAAGGTTGTTTAATCTATTGTATAGGTTGTTGCTAAAATTGTTGTTGTTGGCTCTCTAGTTGTTGATAGACTGCAGATAGTTGTTGTAGAAGTTATTGTAGCAGTGTATGAACATATTTATATTTTAGTTGGATGAATATAATAGAGGAGCATTGTCCCAAATGTGTGGTGTTGATGCATCTATCTGAATGAATGAATGGTAGATTTTCTGTTTGTTTGGAATTCTCTATTATTTCTTGTTCTTTTGTTTATGTATGCATTTACATGGATAAATGTATGAATTTATGAAGATTTAGATAAGTTTCAATTGTTTCTCTTCTACAAGCAAGTGCAAGAGTGCATAGTTTCCGCAAAGAGTGGGTTGACAGAGTTTGTTTCGACTCATAGGCTCAGAAGAGACAATGTAAACTTATGTGTGCAAGGAATGCATAGTGTCTACAAGGTGTGCGCGACAGAGTCCAGTTTGACTCATAAATTTATGGAGAGATAGCTTGAAGGAAGTTGTCCGCAAGGAGTGTGTGCTTGATTATCTGACTCAGAAGCTCAAGAGGAATAGTGACAATAGTCAACGGAGTGGTTGGATTTCAGAGGATAACCTATTGCAAAGTGTGCATAGGTTGGGATTCGACTAAGTGTCAAAAGGAGTATTCTAAGGAGACAAGAGTTCGAGGAAGAACAAGATCAGGAGGAAGAGTGGTGATAAATCTTCGAAGGGAAGAGTGCTTTCAAATTTCCCATAATTAGCCAAGAGATATCCTTCTAGGAGGGATTGGAGTCGTTCCAGACTGTCAGATCTGGGAGGAGTTGCATGGAGAATTGACCTAGAGGTATTTTGACATTTCAAAATTTGGAGCATTTCGAAGTGTAAAAAGGTGGGATCATTGAAGTCATGAACTCACGAGGTGAATCTTAACCATTGGATGCAAGGAGACATGCGAAAACAAATTTGAGAATTCGGTAGTTAGAGATATGAAGGAAGTAAAAGTGGAGTGAGTGAAGTTTCACGAAGTTGTGAAACCCAGAACACAGTTGGACAGTCAGATCCAGGGAGACACTTGGCAGAGATCCGTGAACTCGAGGAAATTATTTTTGGAAGGAAATAGTAGAGGAGTTTGCAATATCGTCAAAGACCGAAGTGGTGAAGGGTTGGCTCGAGGTTATAGCCCATGGTTACAGAGGAGAAGGAGTCTAGACTGAGACTAGTACTCATGAATTGGTGTCGCCAAGTGTTGAAGAGTGGAGTTGCAAGTAGTCTGAACTTGCATGCAACATCAAGGGGACTTGTGAGTGTATAAATTTCTCAGGGTTTGTTGAAGTCCCGAAGAACCAATTCGGTTCGAGGAATTTGAAGATCTTAGATCAGGAGGTTGCAGAATCCCCGGGAGAGAAGGGGGGGTTTGTCGTCAAGTTATGAGATCGATTTTGAGCATGGACACCATGGTTGGAAATTTCTGGATGAGAAGAATGATATAGAGACCCGAATGGAGGGTTTGAGATAGTTAAGGAAAATAAAATTTTCACTCCCCACCCCTTAAAAGAGCACCTAGGGGTCGATTGTGTTACAAATTGGTATCAGAGCACGAAAACAACACTTGGTATGCTTGGGATCATACATTCATATGAAAATATTTTAGATGACTTTAAGGGGTAACACCCTATGTTATCGCATTCCTAAGAGGTTTAGTCAAACCCCTACCAAAGAGAGGAATGGAACATGTTGTTGTTCATAGATGTTTTGGAAATCTACTCTGTGTGTTGCTAACATTTCCAAATAAAGAAGTTGAATTCATTGTGCAATTGTATGTGTTGTTGTACAGTCATAATATTTGGTTACCCAAGCTAAGATTAGCCTGTGGAGAATATTACTACCAAACCTAAATTTTTGGCATAAGTTCCTTGAGTAGAAGGTTGTAGATTAAAATACAATTGGTATTTTACCCAATGAGATTGAATCATGCTAGTTTGTGGCAAAGTAAGCCTATCATTTCTTTTGGAAATGATATTCGATCCTACAAGAGTGGGATTATGTTGATGGGCACTAATAGCAAGACTCGGATGTGAACAGCTGGAATGGATCTATAGCAGTAATAATTACTTCTTTAATGAAGGGTTAGACCTTGTATACGTGTATAATCCCTCATGATCAGAGGAATGAATCTGGTGACCATTCTCTGAAAGGGGAGATCATGTGCAACTATCGAGTTTCAAAGGGAACTGAGAAACAATTTTTTGTTTCTAGGTACAAGAATTTTTGGGCAGGGTTTTTCTTATCAAGCTGATAAACGAAGTTGTAGAAATATAGAGTGATTGAGTGAGAAATCACAATAGCCTCCCTTGCCTGGTGGATAGGAAACTAATATGCGATAATTATTGTGGGAGGAGGAGAGTGGCCTCCATCCTTGACTGTTGCTGAACAGAAGGAATAATTCTAGGTGTAATGGTCAAGACTGATTTTGACCTAAAGATACTCTAGATTTCTGAACTAGAATGCTTAGTAAGTAACATAACTCGAAATTGCATTTGGTCTTTAAGGGAATATTCCAAATGTTATTAGTCATTAAAAAATTATTATAATTAAGGTAAAATGGTTGATTAAATGTTGATACTGAATGTGGTAAAGGAAGTTTTGGGGCACTTCTAGAAGCCCAATGGGTCAAACTGACATCCAGTGGTAGATGGTAGCCATACATATATAGTTGGACCCTAGTGAAGGGAATCTAGAAAAGGATCTCCTTGACTGAGAGATCTATTGATCAAGACCATTTGGAAGCCAAATTGGTTGTCCTGTTACCTTAAGAATGGTTTTAATTTCCCATATTGTATTTATAAGTTGGGTAATTTTCCATGGAAATTAAGGCAAGAGTGTTTTTCTTGCTAGTTGTTATCACATAGGAAGGGAAACGTAGTTATGACTATGTCTGTTAAACTTCTAGGTGGATATCTTGTGAATGACTGGAAGCTCTCAACTGAGAGGGAAGATCAGTTTTGAGTGCTCCTATGAGGTTTTTCATAAGGATGGTAGAAATAGCCTTGGAGGAGGATTTGGAAGTATGATATGTCCATGTGCATGTATGACATGGAAAGGGTGCAAGCAATGAGCTTGCATTTTGAATGTTTGGTTAGGTTTGTATGTGTTTGAATGCATGGGTTAATGCATTGTGAGGCTTCTTGACATGAAGAATGATATTAATATCAATTAGGTATGAAAGATATTAAATGTGCAAGTGATGCACATGCATGATGTAAGGATAAATGTATACTAAAGGCACAACATGGCTTCCTTGATGAGTGATATGTAAGGAAAGAATTACGCTTGCCAAGATTAAGTGAATACCATGGATGCATGGTTGACTCCATTTTGAAGAGTCGTGAAATTTTTTCTTCAATGATAGCTTAAAGGGAATGTGATCCATTCCCTCAAGAAAGACTAGTATAAATAGAAGAAAGAGTGGACAAGCAAGGATTCTTTGTTGTCGCGATAAGAGGCAAATGATTTTTCCTTTGAGGGTCACATGAGAATGATTGTGAACAATCATGAGTTGACTGGTTTTAAAATAGAGATGAAGGTGGGATGTGAAATATACCTATGTCAGCTACACACAGGCTTATGTTTATGCATATGGTTAAGCACATCATGGATGTAAGTTAACAAAAATAGAATATGTGTGGATACATAATTTGGATGCATGACAAAGATGCATGTTTATATTCCGTATGAAATATTCAGTACCCAGCTAAAGCCAACTCAAGGTTGAGGCTATCACAGATAGTGAAGGATATGCAATAAGAAAGTTGCATGTTGAAGGAGTTCCCTGTGGAGGAATTATGTGAAGACTCTGTCATGAGAACAAAGTCACAACCTTATTGACTGTTG
>SNQJ01S0038347.1:59101-75979 GCA_010110895.2 Picea sitchensis | reverse complement strand
ATCCTGGATTAAATTTGGAAAAACATCATGTAATGAATAGAAGACTAATAATGAATATTGACCATTCTGATAACTAAATGATAACGTGTAGGATGCACAGGTTCATGATTCATTATGGACAAAAAAAAGGGGATTTTCTATTAAAGCATGTTGATGTATCCTAAGAGTTAGGATGATCCTAACCAAGGTTGTTGAAGAAAAGAGCAGAAAGATCACAATAAGAAGTAGATTGCATAATTAAAGGGGGAGAAAAGGAGGAACACTTTTCTCACCCTAAGAGCCATGAATTGTTTAACATATCCATTGGATTAAAAGAGCAGTTGTGGAAACCGATACAGTCGGTAAAAGGCAAGTAAACCCCCTGAGTATGATTAAATGAATAAATGAGTACGTTCAAATGAATAGGATTAGTTGAATCCATGATTAAGGAAAAGGCACTGAGGCCTTAGAGATAACTCAATTGGGCTGAAAAGTCCCAGGTGGTGTAAAAATAATTGGAAGAAGGGGAGAGCCCTCAATTCTTTTCTTGCTAAGTATTATGATTTTCTATAGGATGAGAAAGATGGTACGCTAATGAAAGTAAAAATGTTTTGACACCATAGTGATAAGGGTTGTATTGTTGAAGAAACAATCGAAATATATTTTTTTTGCACTCGTGGAAACATTTGAGGATAATGTGATGAAGTGCATAAAGATATGATAGGGCATTTTGAAGATATTTTATGAATTTGACTGTTATGATACATTCATTTGGATTAATATTACAACTAATGTAATTGTGACTATGATGATGCATGCTATGTATACAAAGGAATTGGAGTTGTTGAGGAAGACAACTGCCAATGATGGGAAACCTCAAGTAGAGGATGACCAGTAGAAGGATGTGGTTGAAATATTGTTGGCAGGGTTGTAAAAGTCCCCATAAAGAACTATTGATGAGGTAAAAATCAGAAAGAGGGTCCTATCAGCCAAGAACTGGTATAAAGATATTTGTGCCTATGTGGCACAAGGTATGAAGGGATTTGGTAAGAAACCCTTCTGAAATATTTTATTGTCTTAGTGCTATGCATGAACTTTGGAAAGGAAGTTGTATGCATTGGATACCCAAATAAGGTATGATTCAGGAAGGAGAACGTGAATGATGGAGGTATGAACCTCTAGTAGTAAAGATTGTTTGTAATCCTTGGGAGAATTCATGAACTGATATGTCATGAATGCACTGACCAATCAAGTAATTCTTAAAGACATTCAGATGAAACCTTGAGTTTCATGAATAACGATTTAAGGTTGTGACCGATTCAAAGAAGAAAATATGGTTCTGCTAAAATAATAATTATGGACAGAGAATCCATATGGTAATAAGTTGGTTGAATTCCAACACACCTTGATGAGTGTGCCTAACCTGAAAAGTGATTTGATTGTTAGCATGCTCAATTTAATAATTGTTCATGATGACGTTATAAAAGTGCAATGAACATATAATGTACATGAGAACTAACAATTGGTTTGGTTGAGGAATGTTGAAATTGTAGGAAGCAAAGGATCTTGGATATGGCAGTGTTGTAAGCCCATAAGGAAGACCAAAATTGCATGCTGAGCCAAACTTCTATGGGAAGAAAAGTCTCGTAATTGGTGAATCTGGTTTCGTGCAGAACAGATATGAAAATAAATGAGGAAATTGGAAAATCTATGGGTGACATATTTACAAGAAAAATTCTGAATTTAGAATTTATGATGATGTCTCATGAATTTTTGTATACCTTTGATACAGGTGAGAAGAAATGATCTGTCCAGAAAGGACAGATGAAGTCTGTCAAGCCGAAAAGCATGAAAAATGGCTACCATTGAGCCATGAGAACCCCATGGTAAGCCATGATCGCCTGGAATATGTTGTGTTGAGGTAACACAAGCCGGAGGGATGCCTCGGTAGAGAAAGTTTGAGGGGTGCCTTGACTATAAGGATCAATGAAGTCTCTGGAATTATTCCTGTGTGAGAAAATCTTGGCAAGGCAAGATGGATCACCCGAGGAACTGCATAACAGAGAAGGGGATGCCTGAGCTTGGGTCTGGAGGGTGAGTGATTGAAAGGTATATGAGACTCTGATAGTTATTGTAAACTATTGATTGGGACCATGCACACAATGGATATGTCAAGGAAAAATAGTAAGCCAAGATGACAAGACAGTCATGTGGATGAAAATATATGAACTGCAGAGATAAGTATTTTGTTAGATTATGAAATTCTCCTCTTGAATTTTGAACAACAATAAAATGTTTTTGCATGAAATTGTGATTTATTTGCTTGGTTTCCAATATTATTGAAGGCAGGTAATCAAGACCAAGATCCTGGAAAGGACTTGACCAAGAAATAAGGTGAAGACTTATGAAGTGGTTGAATGAGAAAGGCATGACATGCATTACTGAGAAAGAACATTGAGGATAGTGTTCCTTTTTAAGGGGGAGGAGATTGTAAAACCCCTATTTCCACCAACTTGTAATTAATCATTAATTAGGATTACCATGATGTGGCATGGGAACAGTATAAATGTATTATTGTTTGAATATCCAAACAACTGACTATGGGGGTGAAGCCTTAAAAGTATTGGCCATTATATCACTAGAGAAAAGAATGTGAAAAGTATAAGAGAGGGTTCATTATATCGAATGACCCCAAATTTCCCAAGGAGGAATCAATTAATGAAGAAATGACCAGTGGTTGAACCATCAACCAACCCCATGAATGATAGCATGGTCTAGCTGAAGAATGTCATCCTGAAGTACCACAGGGTCCTGCAGACCCAGACTGGCCCGAGTTTTCCTTCTGACAAAAGGAATAGGATAGGAGGGATGTGCGTGCAAGGAACATAATGGAATAAAGAGATGAGTGGAGAATGAAAGAACCTCGCAAGCTGAGAATGGGAAGAAGGATGTGAGCTTGATGATGAGGGAGCATCTGATAAACCTCGCCGAGGCCATTACAGAGATAAAATATATGAGAGTATGCAGACAACAGGAAGAAGGTCGCGATCTTGATGTTGAGGGAGCATCTGATAAACCTCGTAGTGGTAGTGAAAGAGAGAAAATCTCTGAGAGTATGTAGAGAATGGGACCTGAGTAGAAGATCATGAGCTTGATGCTAAGGAAGCATCTAATAAACCTCGCAAAAGCTATGAAAGAGAAAGGATCTGTAATAATTGGCATAAATTCCTTGGTGATATCATGGCTTCACACGGGGGTGGCCAGAGAGTTAAGAATGAAATCCTTTGAGCCTATGGTTGGGTGGAAAGGCGGAAACCCATAATCAGTTAGTTGGTTGCAACCTGTAATAGATAAGTATTCTCATATCCTGTGTAATTGAAATGTAACTGTATATTAAAGTTGGATATCCTATGAATGTTTCAGGGATGTGCATGTTTTCTTAATGGTTATACTCTATCCCTTTAATTCTGCTTGATTGTGTGTTGGCACAGGGGCAGACCCGAGGTTCAATGCACCAACAAAATCCTAACTATCAGCCCTTTTGGAAACACCTGCAAAGTGGATGAAGTCTCACCCGAGGTAGAGGCAGGGGTGGTTGTAGGACTCAAGTGTCTGCAACCTGGCTGGGACGCAGATTTTTTATTACAATACTCTAACAAAGCACTTAGCAGTTGCCATTTATTAGTATTTAACCATTATTTACTTCGCAAATAAAACCCTAATTACAGAGCATCATAGTATTCGATCAAATCTAACACATCTAAGAACTCAGCATATGGAAATAGATCAGATCTAGCATACATTCACATCATTAAGCATTAAGATATCATGTCAGATTCATCTAAACATACATTACTGCACTAAGCACAAATCACATGAAGAAAATAACAACCATAATACACAAAGAAACCATAACACAGGATATATGTGGTTCACCCCAATGTGGGTCTACGTCCACCAACTCTTCTTCTTATATTATCTTCTGTCAAGCTTCTTACAGGCACCGAGCATAAAAAACCTACTCTGTGGAGGACAAGAGATATGCGCGCACCTCGCCAGACCCTCCTTCCCCGAGATAGGTTATAGCACAAAGCCTTCTACAGTCTGTGCACAGAGCACTACATACAATCTACACTTAGCTTCACAAATCTGAACATACACTAAGCACAAAGCTTCTTACAATACTTTCACTTAGCAATTCGGCTCACAACAACCTTCTATCACTCCCTTACTTAATTCGCCTACTTATCTATTTATACATTACAAAAGGTCCTCAACATGGGTAAACCCGTGGGTCGACATCCCCATACCCGTTACATAAGCCCAAAAACCAAAAGTTCCCTAAAAAGGGGCCGAGATCCCACAACCTCCACTTCAACTTGCGCTCCAACTTCGGCCAACCTGTCGAAGTCCCAAAATAGGTCAAACATGACCAAGGATCTCCAAAACTTGGTCAAGGGCCAACAGGCCCCCAACACTCACCTGTGACTGATCCTGAGTCACTCTCATTTGGGTAACTCTACCTCAAAATCCTCGAGCTTGGCTCGAGTTGCTTCAACCTGTTTCTTCGCCAAGGCCTCATGCTTGGAAAACTCCTGAGGAACTGCCTCATTCACAGGTCCCTCTAAGCGTTGTTCTACTGAAGTGACTACATGTTCCATCTCTATTCCTCTACCTTCAATTTCCTCAAAAAGTAGGTAAGCTACATCCTCGACTGGCTAGAGATTTTGAGTTACTTCCATGACTTTGCTTTGTATGGAATGGACCTGTTGTTGAGATGTGTGCTTTTCTTGGTATCTTTTCATCCTCTAAATTGTTGACAGGAGTTTCAACTGTGCTTGTACGATTGTTTCTTGTTGCTTTTCCTCCTGGAGTTGTGAATCCAGTGTCTTTAGTTCAAGGTCCTCTATAAGTCACTCATAAGTATGCACACTATGATCACTTAGTTGTTTACATTCCATGGCTAAGGCCTTGATTCTCTCAACTATGCTCCGGGTAGTTGCTTCTCTCTAGTCTTACACATCCTGTGGAGTGTTTGGCACTGTTTGTAGCTCTAGTTCTACTACTCTCTATTGAAGTTGTTGAATGGCTTCAACAATATTTGTCACTTGCTCTTCCACTGGGTCTTCTTCCATCTGTTCCCAACCTGTCACAGAGCGAAGTGCTCTGTTGACTGCTTCTTTGACTCCAACCTGCTCCGGAAGCAGTCATTCTTTCTCCTACTAGATATGCGCTTTATCCTCTTCGAGCTTAGTTTGGAGGTCATCCTTCTCCTGTTGCGCAACTTGTCATTGCTCTATCACTTCCTTTTGTTCTTGCCTTAGGGCCACTGTGGCCTGTTCTTTTTCCTCTTGCACATGACGAAGGAAAGATTTGGTCGCATCATCTATTCTACAGAGTGGGGTAGGCTCATCTCCCAACTCTATTTCATCTAATGGCAGGCGTGCAGTGGGCACTGTGCAACTGGAGTGAAGGGATTGTTGTACACCTCTTATATCTACTTCAATTCTATCATACATGGTTTCTTTATTGACTTCCTTTCACTGTAAGAGATCTTTTGAAGTATCTAAGATAGCAACAATGGTTAGGTCGATGTTGTCCATTGTGAGTACAGTCTCCATCTGCGGTTTACTAGCTTTGGATTTCTTCCGCGATGTAGGTTTCGAGGGGGAAACATTTTTTTTCTTAGATGGATCTGTGTCATTAGGGGGATTCTGTGGCAGTGTTACTTCTCCTCTTTTTTTTATCTTCTTCCCTATTGTTTTATTCTTTATATACTTCGTCATCACCTCCTCCTCCTCCTGGTGATTATGAATCCGTTTCGTCTGATACATTGTTCAACTACATTGTGCCTCTTCTTTCTTCTTCTTTTTGCTACTTCCAGGTGCATCGTACTCTTCGCGGATAACCAATGGACTTCTGATTAGGTTGAGGTCGAACAATTCAGCCTGGTCCACTGAGATAAAGAACTCTATGGGCCATTCCTTAAAGATTTCTTCCATGTCCTCTTATGTAAGCTTCTAATATGAATTAATCTCTTCTTTATGCTCATCTTCACGTGTAGTGATATATATAAAATGCCTATCTGCACAAAACTTTTCCATTGGCCTAAACCTGTGAAGGGTGTTCGATGTCGTACGAGGGAAGGACTCGATATCCCTCTTCAACTGTAGGTAGTATCCATGGAACATCATGTTCAAATGCCATTGTTTCCCCATATCGCTCGTATACCAGAGCGTGGTGAACTTCGTGGCTACCGGTTTGAATGGTTCAATGTCAGGGAAGGTCTCTCCTTCTGGCATCTCCCAAGAAATAAACGTGATGAGGATTAGAAACCAGCTAAAATGGAACTCATATCCTTGATCCCAAGCTTCACAACAATCCAATTCTAACCGGTTGACTAAGTAACTATCCCAGTTCATTTGGAGTCCTTCCACGCATTTTCCAGCGAGGTCGACGACAAACCTCGTGACCTACGTGGGTTTGTTCTTCCTTACTAGCTTACCAGCAATCAACTGGAAAGAAAGGTGTACTGTGCCATTCTGAATGGAGGCTACCTTGTAGCCTCGCATCCCCTTTTCCACATCGTCGTACGTATCTTTAATCCTCTGTGTCAGGGCACAGTCTACAGCCTTCCCTAGGTAAAATTCCTATGGGTCTGGTCCTTGCATGTTTAATCTGGTGATCCTATGGATCAACATCAGATCAACAGTGATGCATATATCTAGCCATAAGTAACCTCCATGGAAGCATGAAAGTAGGAGTTTAACACATGCGTTAACCTCCTGATGCCTTCCAAAATTTGGTATCTTCATTACATTCAGAATAGTGGACTACGCGATGTTCATGGTCCATGGTTGGGGAATGATCTTTGATTTCTTTCCCTTTGTCTTGGTCAAGTATTTGTGAGGTGTGAGCATGCCATAGCTCTTGTGGTCTCCAATATTGTAGTCATTGATCTTCAGGGTTAGGATCTATTCCAGTTGTGGTTTAACTGCATGTATCCCCTTCAGAAGGTATGTCATAATCAAGGTGTAGTTGAAGTCCCTCGGACACTGTCACGACTCACCACATCAGCCAAGAGTGGGATGTAGTCTAGAATGATGGATGGGATTAACTTCACATTTGCCAAGTCATCTTGATGATTGGTTATTTTCTCAGTCGCAACTCAGGATGGTTTGGATCCGAGAGAAGTATATGAAGAGGCTTGCACTCCTCTCGTCGACAAAGCTTGAACTCCTACAGACATTACCTTCTCAGTCATTAGATTGATTATAATTTCCTCTACTAACTTTTCTACTGTGCTAATGTCGTCCGACATGAATGCTCGAGATCATGTATCTCATGTCGATGAACAAATACTCAATGCAATAGAATGGGTGACGAAGTCTCAATAAACACAACGTGGTAGCTCTCTGTGGGCTCAAGTAATCATTATTTGCAAAAGTGTTCTCAGTGCAATGTTCGACGGGATAAATAGATAACACTGTAACGGTTTCTTCCAACGGGCCGAAAAGACTTAATTAATGCAATCCCATCTGTTATGGCGTTGTCCCAATGATCCAATGGAGATATTTTTGTCCATAATTTCTCTTCTTACCGTTCAGGAGCGTTGGTATAACTCTCATAATGCCTCCAATGGTTATACTGCTCTGCCATGGCAAAGTGCCATTCTTCGTTGTTCTGATATTCCGACGAAGTTCAAATTCTAGAAACCTTCCTTCTGCGAACTTCTTCCTAGAGCTTCTTGCAATTTTTCTCACTTTTCTTTCTTCTTGCTAAGCTTTCTATCCTTTTTTTCTGTAATCTGAGTTATCGGGTTCCTCTTCCCATTTTGATTCTTATCTTCTCTTGGCATAGTAAATTCTCGTTGTTGATGATCTTTCATAGGGTTCAAGGGCAATACTTCTTCTCTGTTTGGGGTAGGTGTTGTACCTTCCTGTATGGACAATTTTTTCAAATCTGTTTGTGTTCTTTCACCTTCGACATCTAGATCCCTGGTCCTTAGAATCTTCGACTTGTTCTCTTGTTCTGCTATCAAGTGTGTTATTCTCCTAGTCATAAAATCTGTTAATTCTTGCTTTTTCTGTTCTAGGGATTCCTCTTCTTTTCTTTGAATCTGGTCTCTCTCAATCTAGGTTTTTCCTAATAGCATAGAAAATGGGGAATTGTTCTCAATAAACTTAATGACCTCAAATTCTTCCTCTGTCGAAGTTCCATGAGCACTCATAGATGTTTGGGTAAGTCTTCCACATAGGTTGATTAGCTTTCCTCTAAATTATCCTATTCCTCCCAATGAGGGAATCATAGCAGGTTTTCCCAAAATTTCCCAAGTTCTTTATGTCATGATATTCACCTGTGTTTCCTCATCCAGAACACAATTTATTTTGAAGTCTCCTATTCTTTATTCTATGCACTCTTTGTATTTTAAGATCTCTGATAGATTGGTGTCTCTATGATCATTCAGGGTTTCTTTCATCTTTATTAATACAGTCTCGAATTCTTTTTGAGATTATGTCATAATATTAGTCTCTTGGTCTTTCTCATGGTTTTCTTGTTCCATATTCATTCTTTCAAGCTTATATATCATTCTAGGGCAATCCAAAACTTCATGGTCCATAGATTTACAACAGAGACAACTAGGTGTTCTACCAGGGAATTCCTTAGCAAGATGTCCCGGTCTTCTGCAGTTGTAACAAAGGGTTAATATTCTCTTTCTCTTAAATGATCCCCAACCTTTCCTATACTGTCCACTAGGATCATAGTAACTAGCTTGCAAAAAATTCTTTCTAGGGTCCTGCATCCATTTGTTAGTCCAAACATTATTTCTATGCATAGGAATAGCATATCTATCAGATCTACTCATATCAAATATTTTGTCTTCTAACTGTGCCCTAGTTTTCAGACTAGGACAAAATTTATCAAACGTACCTAGATCCATACTTTTGAAACAAAAATTTTCACTTATCTTACTTTTAGCAGAGTACAAAGCTTTCAGATCTTAAAATTTTCACTATTCTTACCTTTTTCAAAGCACCCATCTTTCAGATCTTACCTCTTTTCTTCAGATCAGACTTCTCTTCTTAGCACAGGGCTTCACAAGTCAACTGGAATACTGCGCACTAAAGAAACATATCTACGCACATAGCTCTTTATTTTCCTCAATTCCCAACAATCACAGTTCCAAGTCCCAGCAACGGAACCATTTGTTGGCACAAGGGCAGACTCGGTGTTCAACGCTTCAACAATGCACCAACAAAACCCTAACTATCGGCCCTTTCGGAAAAACCTATGAAGTAGATGAAGTCTCACCCAAGGTAGAGGCAGGGGTGGTTGGACGACCCAAGTGTCTGCAACCTAGCTGGGACACAGATATGTGATTACAATACTCTAACAAAGTACTTAGCAGTTACCATTCATTAGTATTTAACCATTATTTACTTTGCAGATAAAACCCTAATTACAGAGCAGCATAGTATTCGATCAGATCTAACACATCTAAGCACTTAACATATGGAAATAGATCAGATCTAGTATTCATTCACATCACTAAGAACTAAGCTATCATGTTAGATTCATCTAAACATACATTACTGCACTAAGAACAAATCACATGAAGCACATAACAACCATAATACACAAAGAAACCATAACACAGGATATACATGGTTCACCCTAGCGTGGGGCTACATCCACCAACTCTTCTTCTTCTATTATCTTATGTCAAACTTCTTACAAGCACCGAGCATCAAAACCCTACTCCGCGAAGGATAGGAGATCTGCGTGCACCTCGCCAGATCCTCCTTCCCCGGGCTAGGTTACAGCACAAAGCCTTCTACAGTCTGTGCATAGAGCACTACAGACAATCTACACTTAGCTTCGCAAATCTCAACATACACTAAGCACAAAGCCTCTTACAATACTTGCACTTAGCACTTCGGATCACAACAACCTTATATCGCCCCCTTACTTACTTCACCTAGTTATCTATTTATACATTACAAAAGGGCCTCAACATGGGTAAACCCATGGGCCAACATCCCCATACCTGTTACATAAGCCCAAAACCCAAAAATTTCCCTAAAAAGGGGTCGAGATCCCGTGATCTTCGCTTCGACTTGTGCTTCGCCTTCGACCATCCTGTCGAAGTCCCAAAATAGGTCAAACCTGACCAAGGATATCCAAAACTTGGTCAAGGGCCAACATTGTGTATTTAAACAAGTAAGCAGTTATATGGATTGTACACGTAAATGATTGAGACCTCTGGTGGCTCAAGTTAAAATAAATGAAATGTGAGTTCGTCGACCTTGGGCATAGTTTCACACGTACATTTCAACTCTCCCAGTCATTCTGAGTCTCTTGGAGGAAGGAGTCTGTTAAGCTCAGGAGAGGTAGTGCATGTACGTACATGCTCTCTTTGAGGCGGGCAGAGAGCGAGAACCTCTTAAGTTCTATAATTGATGAATGAGCACAAGGGGTGTGCGAAAGATTCTTCTAAGTGTTAAGATCAGGATAAATAACACAAATGGCCTAAGTATTTTAGAGTTGATGAATCCCAAGAAGGGTTGCGAGATTCAAGTATCGAAAGGGAAGATCCTTTCATTTGGAATACAAAGGGATGAGATTAGTTTAGGAGGAGACGAAGCTCTTCACGATCATCGGATCAGGAGAAGGTACATGGATGTTAATCCTTCAATCCCTTTTGAGTTCACGGGTTTGGCAAATTGGGTATATTCGTTGTATAGGAGATAAATCCCCCGAAGTCCCGAAGTTTTAAAGTTAATCTAGGCCATAGATCTAAGGCGTCCGGGGAGCTATCCCGACCGTTGAATCTACAATTTAGTCATCTTGGAATTAACTGCTTTGGGAGGACATCGGTATTGTAATGTCAAAACCATCGAAGGCCAGAGTTGATTTCAATCGTCCATCATAAAGGGTGCATGGCAGTAGATCCTTTAGTCCAGAGACTGGACACTATGAGATTTATAGGCGGGGAGCGGTTGAAATCACTGAAGTCGTGAAGTCTCGAAGTGTCGGAATATATCCTATTCATTGGCGCAGGAAGACATGTGGCACATCTTAGTCGTCTATCAGACGGAGACACATGAGGGGAGATCCCGCATTCCATAGGAGCGAGAGGAAAAGGGTGGAAGGAATCCCAAAGTCATAGGGAGCCGGAGAAGATCTGAGCCATCCATTGGTAAGGACATGTGTTTCTAGATCCCACACTCCAGAGCAGAAGTACTCCGAAAGAGTTGTAGAGTGGAGGTGTGAGGACTCCCAAAGGCCAAAGTCACGAAGTAGTCCATGAAGGAGGACATGTAGCATAAGATCTTCCACTTTAGGGAAAATTCACTACGGAAGAAAGTGGATTTGGAGGAGCCAGAACTCCCGAAGGCCGAAGTGTTGTATTTCATTAGATCTGTCAATTGTTTGATGACACGTGGCATTGGATCATGAACTTCGGAGATTTTCCACTTCGTAGAATTCACGTGGTGGTTGTTTAGAATTTCTCGAACTTCGAGAGACTAAAATCTATGTGGGCCATTTATCTTAAAGGAGAGTGTGGATCATTGATTTGCAAGGGGACACATGGAGGATGGAGCTTCACTTCGTTAGAAAGTCACTCTGGAGGTTTGTGGCATTGGAGACTCTGGAACTCCCTAAGTGCGGAGTCTCGAAGTAAATCAGAGTCGTCGGCATTCTGAGGGTGTGTGGTGTAAGAACATGAGGTCCAGAGACTTGGTACTCTGGTTGACTTGAGGAGAAGTGTTTTGGAAAGGTGTCGAAGTGTCTATTTCCCCGCTAGCCTGTGATTTAGTTGAGGATTAAGCCCAGTCGTTTGATTGGTTGGTGGATGGATCTCCACCATAGATTTAGGAGTGTTGGAAGCTTTGGGATATCGAATAACTCAAGATGAATCTTATTGAGATGTATCCACATGAAAACAACGTAGCCTCGACCAATGAACACCCGAGGAACTTGGGAGAGGTATATCTACCATTTTTGAGCTCAGTTTTGAGCATGGAGACCGTGGTTGGAAAGTTATGGACTTGCATAATGAAATATAGACCCCGAATGGAGGGTTTGATATAGTTAAGGAAAACGAAATTGTGATGCCCCACCCCTTAAAAGAGCACCTAGGGGTCCGGTGTGTTACAATCAACAAGTGTATCAATCTTAGTGTTCTTTGATATAACTTGTAAATGAAAAAGTTATTTTCTTTTCCTTCTGTTAGCATTGAGAGTCACCCTCAGATTGCGATAGGATAAGCCCAATACCCATCAGATTTTTGGTGGATGTTGGTTTTATATGAGTGGACATCAATGGACGCAACTCAAAATATTAATGATGTTCAACATAGCACTGGACAAGAAATGCACAGGGAAGTGAGGGCCACATTAACTTCAGTCAATGAATTGATTTTACATGTGAGCAGAGGGAATACTTAGTAAGAAAGTTGAACAAGACTGTTATGGGCATTAGGCTTTCAAGCAGCTTGGAGAAGAAAAAATCAGACTCAATATCACTCTTAAGCCCAGGTTTCAGACACTGAAATGTGTCCAAAAAACACAGTCACAACAACACAATGATAAAACCTACATCATAATGCAGCTACAACAACTCGACTGGATCCTCCATGCCTGAGCCATTCAATGTAAGAGGGAAAGGATAAAAAGGAAGATGACTAAAACTGGTCATGATACCACTGTAATCAAACCTACAAAAAAATAATAACAACCCTTGACTGGATACTCCATGCCTGAGTGTTTTAGCACAATTCTTACAGAGGGATGAAAAGAGGTTGACTTCTATTAATCTGAAAGTTTCAAATTCTATACATCATGAGAGGATAGTTATGGTATCAAAACATTACAAAATAGGGAGCTCTGATCAACCAGTTGACGACCTTAATAAAGTATCAAAACTACCTACTTATACTCAGAACTTCCCACCACTACCAGGGGCACGATCTAACCACTGCATTCAAGGCCTTTCGTTTGTTTCTTCTCTATCATACTGTGCATGTATTCTTCTGTCAGATGCAAACTTAACTCAGCATGGGCCTTCAGGAAAAATCATCCATCGAGGGGGCCTCTGGCTGGCAGCTCTGTCTCTACAACCAGACCCTCCATGATTTCCATTTATGGAGTGAGTAGAAGTTTCAACCACCACTCGTTTTTCGTATACTGCTTCTTCTCAGGATCGCAATGAGGGTAAATGCCCAGGGGTTGTTTTGTGTTGTTGGTGGCTCTTTACTATAGGTCCTATGAAACTTGCAACCTTCCTCTTTTGTGCTTCTGAAATCTCGAGCTTCAGGTGCCAGCTCCTTCTTCATCACTCCTTCATGCTTGTGACCTTGGGCCATGACCTGGCGCTTATCCCATATGACACTTCAATATTTCATGCTTCGGGAGTCTTCACATCATTTGTCTCTAGACTTCTCGATACCTGAGTAGGTGAAATCACCTTGCTCAGACTGACAGTCAAATCTGCTTCACGATTGACGGCTACGATTGCTTCTTCGGGACTTCAAATTGGCCATCTCCATGCGATGGGCGCCATCCTTTCCTTCTAGACCCGCCTTCCATATGACCTCAGGTTGTGACCCTGGGTCCACTCTCTTAGTGCTTTGCGAACTCATGCTGCGGGAAAAGTTTTCATTGCTCACAGCAAACCTCTGATTCACGAAACTGTGAATCTATTGATCTATCGCCACGTTCCCTTTTGGATCGAATGGTCCAGCTTTACTTCACACTTCACACTTCGGGACCATGGGACTTCGGTACTTAGAAAACTTTGACACTTTGGCAGCTTCGACACTTCCCATTTCAAAACTCCCGAAGCTCATTCCCACAAAACTTCGAATCAGTTGCCACCTGTCCCCCTAAGATCAGACGACTCCCGCTTATTTCTGTCTTCAGGACTTCAGACCTTTGATGAACAACTTTAACAATATTTCGAACTTCTAATTCCTGCAATAAATTTCCATCGTTGATCTTTCCCAATGAGATCTACAGCCCAGATTTAATCTTTGCTCGACCTTGATTTGCCTGATTTGATCTCCTTCATTGAAAGATAAACTTGTATGCTTGCTTGATTTGAGTCCAAAACGGACTGCTCTGAACATTGCGCTTTGACATTTCTTGTGTAGACCATGAACTTGGACGACCTATTTCCCTTGAAAACTATATGTGATAACATTTGGCTCCACAGGGGATGGCATGCTCCCTACGAGCTACCAAGAATGGGAAGTTTCAGTGCCTAGTTAGTTGGCTATGGAGTTGAGCTCAAAACTCGCATTAGAAAACATGGAAATATGTACACTACTCTACTAAAACGAAAACAAACACATGGGCTCCAGAAGGATATTATTTATATACAATCCTAGGCTAACTAATTTTTACAAAGTGTTAGGTGAAAGTGAACTTCCACCATAGCCACCCAGACTGTCTGCTAATACAGTTCTTCTTTTTACTACAAATGATCCACAAAAGATAAAGGAAACATGACAGCATAAAGAAAACATGTCTTGGAACACTGAGAATACCCCCAAATGATGATAAGATGAAAAATTTTGCAGGCTCCAATGCTTTTGGAAAACACAGCTCCCTATATAACCCCACAAGGTCACAAAATTTGTAATCAGGCATGCTCAACTGGTCAGTAACCACCTCCCTTCTTTCATAATTGTTCACCTGTCGTTTGATGTTCACAAAGTGTACAGGTGGACCGATGACTGATGTAGGTTGGCCAATCTTAGGTGATATTTGCTCATATACAGGCTCTGGACAAGAGATAAGATGCACATTTAGCTCCTCCTTAAAACTAGACTCACCCATGAGTATCGGTGAGATAATGCAATTTAAAATTTTCAACAAATCTAAAACATATGACTCCATGTAAATGGCTATAGGATCATGAATCATTTGATATGATTCGGGCTGCTCCTTTGTAAATTCCTCTCTGCTTGTCAATAAATGACCTCCTTCTTATTTCGAAACTAGCTCTTGATCATCAACAATTGCAGTCTCTTCTTCATAAGAATGATCACAAGATAATTGTACAGTAGGGCTTAAAGCATCATAATTATGATCAGCTAGGAACATATAGCTATCTATGCAATCAACCACTACTACATGCTCAAAATGGTTTGAAAACTGATCATAAGATTGATACGCATTCTTGTCCATAGAAAAATATGCAAATATTGAAGAATCTGATTCCAAATGTGAATCATACCTACTTCCTTGTTGTTTTTCTAGATCCAATTCATCCCCACTATCTTCTTGTTCAGATTCTGAAATATGTTGACAGTCTTCCTGTTCGGAATATGAAACATACTGACAACCATCTTGCTTATGTACATGCAATTTTTCAAGATATGCTGGCATACAAACCCCCTTGCTAGCCCTGATGTTCTCTTATACTTCTTCAGTATCTTCAAATAGGTGACTTAAAGATGAATATTTCCTTTCTCTCGGGAGAAGAACAAGCTCTAAATGTTGAGCCATGACATAGTACACCATGGAAACAGTCTATGTGGGTCTGATATCCATAGGAATACTATGATAAACACTCTAAAACCTCTTGTTGAAGACAGCTAAGACTTCCTCTTCCCCTCTCCTCAAGGCATTAAAATCATCCAAGTACTGATCAAGGGACTTTTTCTCACCCCACCACTTTAGAAATTCATTGAATAGCTCGATCCAAGAACCAATAGAACCGACTCCCAAACATTTAAACCACACAACATCATCTCCAAACAAAGATTTTGAGAACAACCTCATGGAAACATCATCATGAACAATCTCAAACTGATCAACAAATATCTCAAAGGCCTCCAAATGCCTCTCAGCTATAATATGATCCTCTCCAGACAACCAAGGAATAACGAGGATAAGGATGAAGGCCATGTGGCAACCTTAAAGGTTTAAACATATTGTCTCTAATCTTAGCTTGAAAATAGGTGGGTTGAATATAAGTTTTAACAAGAAGATGGACAGGCTCGACAGTAATAACAGAAGGCAATGAGATCTAAGAAGGATTTGAATCATTTTCAACCCCATCCAGGTCACAAGGGTGATCAATTTCAAGAGGAAATCCTATACAAATCTCACTTTTATGAATAGGTTGAGGAGAAGATACAAGATCAACATCTACAACACAATAAGAGGGTGTGTCTTCTTCTTCCAAGGATGGATAAATAAAGGAAGGCTTATTATCATCTAAATAGACAAAGAAAAGGATAATCTTGTTTATATGTAAAGGGAAGGAGAGAAATGAGTTGATAAAGAAGAACAATATTCCCTGAAGAAAGTTCATAAACTGATACCTGGTCATCCCCTTTGGTATGGTCATATTTCTGTCAGCAGGATCCTCCCCCATGGATTCTTTGATTGTGGAGTTGCCAGCTGCAAACTGCAACCTTCAAAATTAGAATTTCTTTGTCGTCCTATCCCAAGGAAATGTATTCAATTCATTCCCCGGCAACAACGACAAGAATGTTAGCACTGAGAGTCACCCTCAAATTGCGGGAGGATAAGCCCAGTACCCAATAGAGTTTTGGTGGATGTTGGTTTTATATGAGTGGAGGTCAATGGAAAAAACTCAAAATAGGAATGATGTTCAACACAGAACTGGACAAGAAATGCACAAGGAGGTGAGGGCCACATTAACTTCAGTCAGTGAATTGAGTTTAAGTGTGATTATGTTAATGTTTATGCCATTATTATAGTTCTTTGCATTTCAATAGATAAGAGCATCATAAGAACAAGATCACTGAGAAATACACATTCATAGGAGACACATCATTTATCCTGGGAAACCCTCTAGGGGAAGAAAACCCAGCAAAAACTTCCTTATCATAAATAGCTTATACAATGTTCAAGAGATAAC
>SNQJ01S0038347.1:31547-43121 GCA_010110895.2 Picea sitchensis | reverse complement strand
GGGGCCCACATGACTTTTGGCGCTTCATCTCCTAGGGTTAGGTTTTTGGATGTATATGGTTTTTGACATTCATGTTTATTATAAAATGCCTTTAGAGCCTCATTGCAACCTTCTTCTTGCGAATGAGCGCAATCGTCACATCTCTTCTCAGAGATAAGTTGCCACCATTCTAGCAAGCTTGTTTTCCACTGCATTTTACAGTTTCAACTTATTTCCTTATTGAATAGAAAACCAGTTTTATTGTATCTCTATTATTTTGTGTTAAGCACGTTCTAATAATTTGTAGTCATTTCATTCTACTCATAAAATCGGGATCAGTGGTATCATAGTTGTCTTCTCCTTGTTGCCTTAATGCATGTCCCCAACGAGACCAGGGTACAAAGAATTCAGTCTCGAGATTGTTTCTCTTGAGGACAAAATCTCTTACACGCCCAAGCGACCTCTCATGGTAGGAGAAAATAAAAATGACAAGATAGGAGATCCTTTCAAAATGTTTCTTAAGGAATCCCTCACGCAACAGAGGAACGAGATTTTGGATAGTTTCGCGCAAATCCTTCGGCAACTACCAACATGTGATGCATCTTCCTCAAGCGGAGGCGTCACCCCGTTCAAGGTACAAATCAACTTCGATATTCCTATATTTGAATGTCGGATAGATGTGTATGTTTTAGACAAGTGGTTGAATCTACTAGAAGGGTATTTTTTTGTCCATAACTTTTCGAATGGAGAAAATGTTACTTTTTCACTTCTCAAAGTCGTTCCTCATGTCAAAGATTGGTGAGAAACTTTCTGTGTGCAATAGGAAACAGAGGAAACCTAATTATTTACAGTCACAGCCACCTGGGAATCCTTCAGGGATGTTATTAAGGAACAATACTATGTTGTTGGAAGTTATGATGACTTGTATACCAAATGGACCACACTGCGGCAGGAAAGAGACCAAGCAGTGTCAGAGTTCACAAATATCTTCCATACCTTACACACCAAGTTGGGTATCAAAGATTCAGAGGGACATCCGGTGCTCATGTATCGTGGTTCTTTGCATAGATACATCCAGACTGAAATGGAATTTATGGACATCTCATCATTGGGTGTACCAATATGGCGTCAAAATCGAGCAGAATCTCAAACAAAAGACGCGGTGATTTGGGCCTGGAAACCCCTCAAAGCAAAAGCCAGGAAAGGGCAGCCCAAACCCACAGAAAAAAGGACAGAGAAAAGATGGACAATATCAGGACAACCATTCCAAGCCACAAGAAAATAAGGACACTGGAAAGACAAAGACAGATACCAGAAAGTGGTGCAACTTCCATAAGATCCCTTGGCATAACACTACTGACTGCTGCTCAAAGTAGTCGCCGATGGCCGAAGTGAAAGCCTAAGAATCAGATGCAGGTTCTAAGCTGATTCAAAACTAGAAAGGGGAATACGGATCATTGATGTGGAACCTAGTGCCACCGTTTCTACCACCAAGCTCCAACCTGGTGAACCAGAAAATCCATAAGAAGGAGAGTGCCTCTTCCATTCCCAAATGTGGGTAAAAGGCACCCCACTGCACTTCGTCATTGATAGTGGTAGCCAGAAGAGCCTCATCTCAGCAGAGGTTGTCAATAATTTGGCCCTTCCGACAATGCTGCACCCACAACCCTACACCATTGGATGGCTCCGCCAAGGAAGAGATCTCCGCGTCAACCAACAGTGCCTACTGTCATACGACATCAAGCCCTTCAAAGATGAGGTATTGTGTGATGTTACTCCTCTCAAAGTTTGTAATTTTCTTTTGGGCCAACCTTATTTATGGAAACTTCATGTTGTATATGACTATAGGCCTCGTAGTGTTATTATTACTTTGAAAAGGAAATTGTATAGAATATCTGAGGCAGTTCCTCCTAGTGTTATTTCCTTGATCTCTGCCAAGCAATGCAGAAAGGTCATCTCTCAGACCGGGAAATTTTTCTTCTTTGTGATTCTCTCTCAGAGTGAGAGAAATATCGCAGCCACATCTAGGGCCTTTGTAGCCGATATCTCCACACAATAGAAGCAAGTGGATAAGTTCGTGGAAGAATACTCAGATATCTTCTCCTCTCCTACCGAGGTACCTATGCACTACCAGTTCAAGCATCCCATCGACTTGACCCCATGCGCACTACTACCCAATGGGCCAGTCTGTCGTCGCTCTCTGTTAGAAAATGAGGAGATCAAGAGGTAGATCCAAAAACTACTCCACAAGGGGCACATCCGTCCCACCTCATCGCCTTGTGGGAGACCAATCGTGTTGGTGCAGAAGAAAGATAGGACCTAGTGGCTCTGCATTGATTACTCGGACCTTAATAAAATCACAATCTGAAACCGGTACTGGATTCCTCGAATCGACGACCTCCTTGATTAGCTCATGGGGGGAAAATACTTTAGTAAGATTGATCTGAAGTCTGGCTACCACTAGTTCCCAATAGAACAGACAGATGTATGGAAGAGTGCCTTCAAGTCAAAAGAAGGTATTTTTGAATGGTTGGTCATGCCCTTTGGTTTGACAAATGCTCCAACAACTTTTATGAGGATAATGGACGATATCATATGACCATTCACCAATACTTTTGTAGTGGTGTATCTGGATGACATCCTCATCTACAACAAGACTTTGGAGGAACACTTGTAGCATATTCAACAGGTTCTTCACACCCTGCGGCAGCACAAACTATATGCAAACTTGGAAAAATGATCCTTTGGCATGGACAAGGTCCATTACTTAGGATACATAGTTTATCATCATGGTGTGCATGTGGATCTAGCCAAGATCTAGGTCCTCTGTGACTGGCCAACCGCAACCACACTCATTGAACTTTAGAGCTTCTTGGGCCTCGCCAATTTCTATCGTGGGTTCATGATGGGTTTCTCTCATATCGCATGGGCCCTTATCCAAGTAACCATGGGTGGAGCTAAGGCAAAATTTGTGTGGGTCATGCCCCAAGTACAAGTCTTCGGTGACTTGAAGAATCGTTTGTTCTCATCCCTGATACTTTCATTACCGGACCTACAACATCCCTTTGAGATCGAGATAGATGCTTCATACTATGTTGTGGGTGTCGTCCTCACTCAACACGACCACCCTATTCCATAGCATAGCAATACATTATCATATGTTGTCTATAAGTACCCTACTTATGAAAAATAAATGTACTCCATTATGCAAGCCTGCTACCAGTGGAGAAATTACATTCTTGGGAAGGAAATAGTCATCCACACTAAAAACAATCCACTACAGTTCATGCAGACCCAACGAAAATTGCAGAATGACCACCATCATAAGTGGTCAAAATACTTACAACAATTCCACCTCAACATCCAGTATAAAACAGGAAGTACCAACCAAGTTTTTGACTACCTCAGCCGACCTCCATTCGCGACACTCACCATGGTGCTAGAATCTTGTGGTCATGATATCTTTGGATGGCCCCACCTCTATGAGACAGACCCTGACTTCTCCACCACCTACCAAATGTTGGGCACCAACTCAGTGGTCGTTAATTTCCATCTTCAGGATGGGTTGTTGTGTCGTCTGGTCCATCTCTGTGTTCCATCAAGCGAGCGCATGAAGATGATTTGGGAATCTCACTATAGTTGGGTGGAAGGAAAATTTCTCGTTGAAATGACAGTGACAGTGTTGCAGAAACATTTTTACTGGCTGAAACTTCGACAGGATGTCGACAAGTATATCAGGTCTGGCACCACCTGTGTTATTTCCAAACCGACTAGAAAGAAACATGGCATGTACATCCCTCTGCCTACTCCTAACAGTTCGTGGGAATCCATATCAATAGAGTACATGTCGAACCTCCTATCCACCAAGAGTTTAAATGATTGTTAATTTGTGGTTGTTGATCGCTTTTCTAAGATGGTGATTATAGCTTCCTACAAGAAGAACATCATAGAAGAAGCCACTACCAAGATCTTATTTGAATGAATATGGGTACATTTTGGGATCCCACAAACCATTATCTCAAACCGTGATAGTTGGTTCCTTAGCTCATTCTAGTCGAGCCTCTGATCAATGTTGGAAACCAAGCTCATCAAATCCACTGCCTTCCACCCCCAGACAGATGGCCAAACTGATGTCATCAATCAGATGGTCATACATATCCTGCGCATGTACAATTCAAAACACCCCCGCACATGGGATGAGAGTCTTCCCTATGTCCATCATATCTACAACTGAGCCCTGAATAGTTCAACTGGCCACAACCCCTTTCAGGTGGGGTTGGGATTCCAACCATTGGGCCCCATGGATGTTGCACTACCCCTGGTGACCACTTTGGCTGACTCATCCCCTGCTCCACCAAAAGATGACAAATCCACTTGGTTCATAATCCAACACATCCTCCAATAGGTTCAGGATATTCTACATAAGTCTAATTTCAAGTACAAGTAGTGCCATGATCAACATTGGGTGCCACATAAGTTTCAAGTGGCTACAAAGTTTGGTTGCATTTGTAGAAATAATGACTTACAGGGCCCCATCAGAAGCTTCTCCCACTCCATTATGGGTCATACACCATCACCAAGGATATGGGTGACAATGATTTTGAGCTCAACATTCCCCCCTTCCTTGGTCTACATCCAGTCTTCAACGTGGCTCTCCTTCGACCATATTTTCCACCATTATTGGACACCTCAGAGATAGCAGAGAAGTTGACACCAACAGAGCTCAACCATGACTGCATGAAACGGGAATCCAGTGATCAGATTGTGGACACACATATCAAGGGAACTTGACAACAAAGTATCCATCTTTATCGAGTCGTCAAAGCAGGGAAGCTCCTCCACCAAGGCAAGTGGCTCACCCGGGGCCAAATTCAAAAAAAAATTCCTCATCTGATGGGGGAACTCAACACAATGGATACCATTGCTTCCTAAGGAGGGAGGATTGATCTAGGTGGATATCGGTGCCACCCACCTATTCCACTGGCTCGAAAAATAGTTTTCCACCTTGGCAGTTTTTCGGGTTCCAAACTTCTGGGGCTATTTTGAGGCCCTAAACGACGTTTTTTGGGGTTTTGGGGACCAATGGATTGCAAAAGGCACTTCCCTGGGCTAGTCAAAAATTGTTCTTCTCAGTTAGACCTTTCCAATGGGCTATCATGCGTCTAAAATGAAGATCGTATGAAAAAGTTACGACCCAGGAAGTTGATGTACTAGCTTACCCAAACGGGGCCCACATGACTTTTGGTGCTTCATCTCCTAGGGTTAGGTTTTTGGATAGGGTTTTTGAAATTAATTTAAGGCCTTTAGAGCCTCATTGTAACCTTATTCTTGTAAATGAGCACAACCATCACAACTCTTCTCAGAGATAAGCTGCCACTATTCCAGCAAGCTTGTTTTTCGTTGCATTTTATAGTTTCAGCTTATTTCCTTATTGAATAGAAACCCAATTTTATTGTATATCTGTTATTTTGTGTTAAGAATTTTTTAATAATATGTATTCATTTCATTCTTCTCATAAAATCTGGATCAGTGGTATCAGAGCGGTCTTCTCCTTGTCGTCTTAATGCATGTCCCCAACGAGGTCAGGGTACAAAGAATTGGGTCTCGAGCTTGTTTCTCTTGAGGATAAAATCTCTCGCACGCCCAAGCGACCTCTCATGGCAGGAAAAAAGAAATATGATGGAACAGGAGATCCTTTCAAAATGTTTCTTGAGGAATCCCTCACGCAACATAGGAAAGATATGATGGATAGTTTCGCGCAAATCCTTCGGTGACTACCAACAGGCGACGCATCTTCCTCAAGCGAAGGCATCGCCCCGTTCAAGGTACAAATAAAGTTTGATATTCCTATATTTTAAGGTCAGATAGACGTAGATGTTGTAGACAAGTGGTTGAATCTACTAGAAGGGTATTTTTTTGTCCATAACTTTTCAAATAGAGAAAATATTACTTTTGCACTTCTCAGATATGTTCCCCATGCCAAAGATTGGTGGGAAACTTTCTGTGAGAAAAAGGAAATAGAGGAACCCTCATTATTTACAGTCATGACCACCTGGGAATCCTTCAGGGATGTTATTAAGGAACAATACTACCCTGTCGGAAGTTATGATGACTTGTATACCAAATGGACCACAATGCGGCAAGAAAGAGACCAAGTACTGCCAGAGTTCACAAATATCTTCCATACCTTGCGCACCAAGATGGGTATCAAATATTCAGAGAGACATATGGTGCTCAAGTATTGCGGTGCTTTGTATGATACATACAGACTGAAATGGAATTTTTGGACATCCCGTCCTTGGGCACAGCCTACTGATATGCCGTCAAAATCGAGCAGAAGCTCAAACAAAAGACGCGACAATTTGGGCCTGGGAACCCCTCATAAAAAAA
Organism: Picea sitchensis; assembly: GCA_010110895.2. Taxonomy (NCBI): domain Eukaryota; kingdom Viridiplantae; phylum Streptophyta; class Pinopsida; order Pinales; family Pinaceae; genus Picea; species Picea sitchensis. Next base: position 36,752 of record SNQJ01S0038347.1, on the reverse strand, counting down.
TCCAAAAAACAGCGGCCCCAACCCACATAACAAAGGACAGAGGAAATATGGAAAGTATCAGGACAACCATTCCAAGCCACAAGCAAAGAAGGACACCAGAAATACAAAGAAAGATAACGAGAAGTGGTGCGACTTCCATAAGATCCCTTGGCATAACATTGTTGATTGTCACTCAAAGCAGTCGCCGGTGGCCAAAGTGAAAGCCTCCAAATCAGATGCGGGTTCTGACTCTGAATCAGAACCAGAAAGGGGAAAAAGGAACATTGGTGCAGAACCCAATGCCACCGTTGCTACCACCAAGCTTCAGCCTGGTGAACTAGACGAGCCAAAAGAAGGAGAGTGACTCTTCCATTCACATATGTGGGTAAAAAACACCTCGCTTCCATTCATCATTGTTAGCGGTAGACAAAAGAACCTCATCTCAGTAGAGGTTTTCAAGCGGTTGGCCCTGCCGACAACTCTACACCCACAACCCTACACCATTGGATGGATCCTCCAAGCAAGTGAACTCCCCGTCAGCCAACAGTGCCTATTGTTGTATGAAATCAAGCCATTCAAAGACGAGGTATTGTGTGATGTTGCTCCTCTCGAATTTTGTAATGTTATTTTGGGCCAACATTATTTATGGAAACGTCATGGTGTATATGATTCTAGGCCTCGTAGTGTTATTATTACTTTGAACATGAAATTGTATAGGATACCCAAGGCAGTCCCTCCTAGTGCTATTTCCTTGATATCTGCCAAGCAATGCAAGAAGGTCATCTCTCAGACTGAGAAAATTGTCTTCTTCGTGATTCTCTCTCAAAGTGAGTGAAAGATCATAGCCACGTCTAGGGCCTCTGCGGACAATCTCTCCACACAACAAAAGAAATTGGATAAGGTCATAGAAGAATACTCAAATATATTATCCTCTCATATCGGGGTACCTCTACACTGCTAGGTCAAGCATCCCATCGACGTGACCCTAGGCACACCGCTACCCAATGGGCCAGTCTACCATCGCTCTCTGTTAGAAAATGAAGAGATCAAGAGCCAAATCCAAGATTGGCTCCACAAGGGGAACATCCATCCCATCTCATCGCCTTGTGGGAGCCCAATCGTGCTGGTGCAGAAGAAAGACAGGACCTAGCGACTCTATATTGATTATCGGGCCCTGAATAAAATCGCAGTCCGAAACCGGTACACGATTCCCCAAATCGACGACCTACTTAATCAGCTCCCAGTGGACAAATACTTTAGTAAGATTGATATGAAGTCTGGCTACCACCAGGTCCCAATAGAACATATAGATGTATGGAAGACTGCCTTCAATTCAAAATAAGGTCTTTTTTTGAATGGGTGGTCCTGCCCTTTGGTTTGACAAATGCTCCAGTAACATTTATGAGGATGATGGATGATATCCTATGAGCTTTCACCACTAATTTTGTAGTGGTGTATCTGGATGACATCCTCATCTACAACAAGACTTGGGAGGAACACTTGTAGCATATTCAGCATGTTCTACACACCATGTGGTAGCACAAACTATATGAAAACTTGGAAAAATTCTCCTTCAACATCGACAGGGTCCATTACTTAGGCTACATCGTTGATCAACATGGTGTGCATGTGGATCCATCCAAGATCCAAGTCATTCATGACTAGCCAGCCCCAACCACACTCACTGAACTTCGGAGCTTCTTGGGCCTCACCAATTTCTATCGCAGGTTCATGTTGGGTTTCTCTCATATCGCATGGTCCCTCAACCAAGTAACCAGTGGTGGAGGTAAGGAAAAATGTGTGTGGGGCCTGTCCCAACAAAAGGCCTTCGATGACTTGAAGAAGCGTTTGTGCTCATCCCTGGTACTTTCATTACTAGACCTGGAACATCCCTTTGAGATCGAGACAGATGCTTTAGACTATGTTGTGGGCATCATCCTCACTCAACACGGCCACCCTATGGCATATCATAGTGAGACACTATCAAATGTTGTCCATAAGTACCCTACTTATGACAAATAAATGTAATCCATTGTGCAACCTTTCCGCCAGTGGAGACATTATGTTCTTGGGAAGGAGACCGTCATCCACATTGATCACAAGCCACTACAGTTCATGCAGACCCAAGGAAAATTGCAGAATGACCACCATTAGAAGTGGTCAACATACTTACAACAGTTCCACCTCAACATCAAGTATAAAACAGGAAGTACCAACTAAATTGTTGACTACCTTAGCTGACCTCCAGTCGTGGCACTCACCACGGTGCTAGACTCTTGTGGTCACGAGACCTCTAGATGGCCCCACCTCTAAGAGACAGACCCTGACTTCTCCACCACCTACAAAATGTTGGACGCCAACTCAGTGGTCACTAATTTCCATATTCAAGACGAGTTGTTGTGTCATCTGGGCCATCTATGTTCTCCATCAAGTGAGCGCGCGAACCTGATTTTGGAATCTCACTACAGTAGATGGGCAGGAAAATTTGGTGTCGAAAATATAGTGGTAGTGCTGCAAAAACATTTCTATTGGTCGAAAATTCAACAAGATGTCGACAAGTATATTAGGTCTTGCACCGCCTGCACTATTTCCAAACTGACCACTAAGAATCAGGGCATGTACACCCCTCTGCCTATTCTTAACAGGTCATGGGAATCCATCTCGATGGACTACATGTTGGGCCTCCCGTCCACCAAGAGGGGAAATGGTTATGTTTTTGTGGTTGTTGATCACTTTTCCAAGATGGTGATTCCAGCTACCTGCAAGAAGAACATCACAGCAGAAGCCACTACTAAGCTCTTCTTTGAACGAGTATGGGTACATTTTGGGATCCCCAAAACCATTATATCAGACCGTGATAGTCGGTTCCTCAGCTCATTATGGTCGAACCTCTTGTCACTGCTGGATACCAAGCTCACCAAATCCACTGCCTTCCACCCCTAGACAAATTGCCAAACTGAGGTCACCAATCAGATGGTCGTACATATCATGCGCATGTACAATTCAAAAAAACCCCACACATGGGATGAGAGACTTCCCTATGTCCAACATAGCTACAACCGAGCACTGCATAGCTCAATTGGCCACAACCCCTTTCAGGTGGGGTTGGGATTCCAACCATTAGGCCCCATGGATGTTTCAATACTCCTCGCTACCACCTCGATCGACTCGTCCCCTACTCCACGAGAAGCTGACAAAGCCACCTGTTTCATTGAGTGAATCCAACACATCCTCCAACATGTTTTGGATATTCTACACAATTATAATGGTAAGTACAAGCAGTGACATGATCAACATCAAGTGCCACATAAGTTTCAGGTGGGCGACAAATTTTGGTTGCATTTGCAGAAAGAACGCCTTAAAGGGCCCCATTGGAAGCTTTGCCCACTTTGTTATGGGTCGTAAACCATCACCAAGGTTGTGGGTGACAATGATATTGAGCTCAACATTCCCCCCTTCCTTGGTCTACATCCAGTCTTCAACATGGCTCTCCTTCGGCCATATTTCCCACTATTATTGGACACCTCAGGGATAGCAGAGCAGTTGAAACCAATAGAGCTCAACCCTGACTGCATGCAGAAGGAATCTAGTGATCAGATTTTGGACACACAGATCAAGGGCACTCAACAGCAAAGGATCCAGCTTTATCGAGTCGTCAAAGTAGGGCAGCTCCTGCACCAAGTCAAGTGGCTCACCCGATGCCAAATTCAGTAGAAATTTCCTCATTTGATGGGGGAACTCAACACAATGGAGACCAATGCTTCCTATGGAGGGAGGATTGATCTAGGTGGATATTGGTGTTCACCCTTCTATTCCACTATCTCGAAAATAGTTTTCCACCTTGATAGTTTTTCGACAGTTTTTCAAGTTCCAAACTTTCGGGGCCGTTTTGAGGCCCTAAACGACGTTTTTTGGGCATTTGGGGCCCAAGGGACTATTGAAGCCACTTCCTTGGGCTAGTAAAAAAATTTCTTCTCGTTTAGGCCTTTCCAATAGGATATTGTGCGCCTAAAATGGAGATCGTATGCACAAGTTACGACCCCAGGAAGTTGGTGTACTAACTTACCCAAATGGGACCCACATGACTTTTGACGCTTCATCTCCTAGGGTTAGTTTTTTGGATGTCTATGGTTTTTGACATTCATGTTTATTTTAAAATGCCTTCAGAGCCTCATTTTAACCTTCTTGAGAATGAGCGCAACCATCACATCTCTTCACAGAGATAAGCCGCCACCATTCCAACAAGCTTGTTTTCTGCTGCATTTTACAACTTCAGCTTATTTCCTTATTGAATAGAAAACTAGTTTTATTGCATCTCTGTTATTTTGTGTTAAGCATCTTTTAATAATAAGTTTTCATTTTTTTCTTCTCATAAAATCCGAATCATCGTCCCAATCCGAATCAGTGAAACCAACCAATAAAAGAGTCCCCCCTGAACTGTAATGTATCTCGAACTTAACTATACCACAGAAATAGCAAAGTATCCTTTTAGCTACTTTTCAATGGATTTCATGGGGTGTTTGCATATATCGGGCAACAATACCAACAACAAAGGAAAGATCAGGATGGGTATGAGTCAAGTACAATAGGCTACCAACTAACTGACGGTACAGGGTGGCATCAACTTCAAGAGAAGTACATGTAGCAGTAAGCTTGACTCCAGACTGGAAGGGAGAAGGGTATGGTTTACAATCATCCATGTGAAAGCGACGAAGAAGGTCACAAGCATACTTAGACTGAGAAAGAAAAATTCCTGCATTGGTTTGCAAAACTTGGAGGCCAAGGAAATAGTGCAAAAATCCTAAGTCTGTCATTTCAAATTTCTTCTTAAGGCTGGTGTTCACATGGTTTAAAAGTGTTGAGTCACTACCAGTAAGGATAAGGTCATCAACATAAAGGACAAGTATTATGATATGGCTTCCTACTTTCTTGGTATAGACATTAGGATCAAAATGGAATCTAGAGAATCCGATGTCAATAAGAAAGCTATCCATTTTGGCATACCAAGCTTGGGGAGCTTTCTTAAGACCATAAAGAGATTTCTTAAGGAGAAAAACGAGGATAGAGTCATTTTGGACATAGCCAGGAGGTTGTTCCATGTAGATTTCTTCTTGCAAATATCCATGCAAGAAGGCGGATTTAACATCCATCTGATGGACCTCCCATTTATGTGAGGCAGCAAGGGCAAGAACAAGGTGGATGGAATTCATTTTGGCTACAGGGGAA